>JAMXBB010000008.1:37935559-38182255 GCA_024138015.1 Lumnitzera littorea
CCCCCCTAAACCACTCCTTTTCAATCGAGTTTATTCTATCCACACTTTTCAAGCTCGAGTCCCATAAAAACTCAAGACATAATATAACTGTATATTCACTCTCCTACATGAAATAAAGGGGTGAATTTCAATTCAATAAAAATTGAAATAAAGATGTACTATTTATTACATACTTGTTATATTGTTAGTTACATAAAGTTAATTAAGGAATTATATTTAAATAAAAACAAAATATTTATTATTCTTCTGCTGTGGGAAAAAAAAAAAAAAAACTCTAGAGATAATACGATAATTCAATCTTCTTCTTTGTCTAGAAATCGCTGCCATTGTCACACCATCCATGGTGCGAGTGGGTATGGTGCTCGGGGTTGCAAGTGGGTCAGGTGCGAGTTGTGGTTTGGTGGGTGTTGATCACTAGTGTCGCTGCATGAAGAGGAATTAGAAAATATGATAATGAATGAATCGTTTAATAGCAACATGTGATTACTATTCAATATATTCTATAATATCAATTCATATAAAATCATTGTTCTGTATTTAGAGGGCAACTAAACGTGATTATGGTTAAAGGGGAATGAAATATCTATCCTCAAAAGTCAAACATTAATTTAAAGCTATATTCGGATGACAATACAAAATCATTCATGTTTACTTAAGATATAATGGATTCTAGTTGAAAAATAACAATTAAGAAAACCTTTAAACGAGTTGAAACAAAATATTTTTGTTGTATATAGGAGACGGACAGGATAAACAAAAACATCACCTTTTCGTTGTTCATCAAACATCTCCTAATAAAAACAAAAACATTAGCAACAGCCGGCAGAATCCAACAAAAAGAAAACGAAAACAGAGATTGAAACATATAGGTGCTTCAAATTGTTACACTACGTTATTCATTCTTTCATTTTTTACTTTTAAAAAATGAAAAAGAAAAAGAACCAACAAATGGCCGGCCATGTACTTGCACACTTAGTGCCCCCAACCCTATCCGTTTGTACGAAATGCAACACTTGATCCTCCAATTTCCCCCCCCTTTAAAATCTCACCTTCTACTTCAAAATTTTCCCCAAACTTCAAAACCAGAAAATTAGAATTCGATGTTGCTGATGTTAACTATGAAGACTTATAACCTAAGAAACCCTTGTTTTGTGATCACTTCCTTGTTCCATGTTTGTTTTTGCTTTCCTAGTTTATGTTCATCCACAATCCAATTCAGCTCATGTTTGATCCAACACGAGGTCAACAATTTCACTGTTTTCCCTAGTAATGAAAACGAGTCCAAAACATACTACGATCTCCTTAATTTTTCTATTAACAATCTTCGGTTTTCCGGTCCTTCGGTTCCTAAACCGAAAGCCATAGTCCTGCCAGGGAATATGGATGAGCTAGTTGGCAGCATAGCATGCACTAAGGCAGCTATGCTTGAAATAAGAGTAAGATGTGGTGGACATAGCTATGAAGGGACTTCCACAGTTGCACCTGATGGATCCCCTTTTGTTATCATAGATATGATGAACTTAAACCAGGTTTCGGTCGATCTAGAGACCGAAACGGCTTGGGTAGAAGGTGGAGCGACGTTAGGAGAGACCTACTATGCCATTTCCAGGGCTAGTGGGGTGCATGGTTTCTCAGCAGGGTCATGCCCGACGGTCGGTGTTGGTGGGCATATTGGTGGGGGTGGTTTTGGCTTGTTGTCTAGGAAATATGGCCTTGCAGCGGACAATGTGGTTGATGCAATACTAATTGATTCTAAAGGGAGGTGGTTAGATAGGGAGACTATGGGGGAGGATGTCTTCTGGGCTATCCGAGGCGGCGGAGGTGGAATTTGGGGAATCGTTTACGCTTGGAAGATTAAACTGCTGAAAGTTCCAGGAACTGTAACTGGTTTCATTGTCTCTAGGCCAGGAAACAAAGATCAAGTAGCAAAATTAGTGCACAAATGGCAATACATTGCACCAAATTTAGAAGGGGGCTTCTATTTATCAACTTTTGTTGGTGCTGATTTGCCAGAGACAGACACATTAGGTCTATCAGCCACTTTCAAGGGACTTTTCCTAGGTCCTAGAAGCCAAGCAGTTTCTATCCTGACCCGGGTTTTCCCCGAATTAGGGGTTTCGGTAGAGGATTGCGAGGAAATGAGTTGGATCAAATCCGTCCTGTTTTTCTCTGGGCTAACCGATAGAGCCGAAGTAGCCGAGTTGAAGAACCGGTTTTCAAATGACAAGCATTTCTATAAGGCTAAATCGGATTATGTGAGGAATACGATTTCCTTAAATGGGGTAGATAAAATTTTGGATATTCTCGAAAATGAGCCTAAAGGG
This sequence comes from Lumnitzera littorea, assembly GCA_024138015.1. NCBI lineage: Eukaryota > Viridiplantae > Streptophyta > Magnoliopsida > Myrtales > Combretaceae > Lumnitzera > Lumnitzera littorea. The sequence goes on from JAMXBB010000008.1 coordinate 37,937,884, forward strand.
TATGTGATTCTGGACCCTTACGGAGGGATTATGCAAAATATTCGTAGTGATTCGATTGCTTTTCCCCATAGAGAAGGAAATCTTTTCACGATTCAATACCTGGTGGAGTGGCATGAAGAGGATAACGAAAGAAGTGAAAATTATATTTCATGGATAAGGGATTTTTACAACTCAATGACACCTTATGTCTCGCATGGTCCTAGGGCTGCTTATATTAATTACATCGACCTTGATCTTGGGGTCATGGGGTTGATAAATTCAGGTGTTGGATCTAGTGATGCTGTGGAGAGAGCTAGAAGATGGGGTGAGAAGTATTTTTTGGGGAATTATGAGAGGCTGGTTAGGGCTAAAACATTGATTGATCCGGACAATGTTTTCAAGAATCAACAAGGTATTCCTCCATTGGATAACGATGGGGTTGGCTGTCATCTTTAGAATTATACAATGAAAAAAGAAAAAGAAAAATCCACATCATGTTTGGTCGTATTATATTTCAATCTAATGTGAACTTCTATATTATTTTGATACACGAGAGATGCCCCAATTTTAGGACGAATTTGTACTTTACATTCTTTTTTTTTTTTTAATGAAATGCAACTTTTTGAATAATTTTTTTTTAGTACCAAAATTCAATGAAATTCTCTATTACTGACTTAAATTGAAGTTTATATGAACAACATAGAGAATTTAAATGTCTGATTTGGAATATAGAGACTTAAATTGAAGTTTAGATAAACATTAGTGACTTTTATTGAAATAGTTCATTCAATTATACAATTGATGGGATTGGTGATTTCAACATTTTTTATTGCTGTAAAAAAATAGTATTAATACCAATTGGGTCATACCATGATGAGAGTAATTATAGTTAGTCGTCGTTCTTCTTTTTTTTCCCCTTTTATCTCTTACTTTGATAAAACATTGCTTAAATCTAGTTCTCAAATTTTAATATATTGTGGCTTTTTAACCATAATTTATCAGAAGTCGGTAACGAGAATTTAAGTTGGGTGCCAATGCTGATCGAGCATCCATTCATCAAAACATACTTTTGAAGACCTAAAATTACTTTTCCTTCTACCATTAAAAGCTAAACATCTTTAAAAAAAAAAAAATTAGAAAAGTAATACTAAGAGCAAACACCGTAAAAAACAGTATGCTCTGGGACGGTTAGATCCTTTCATAAAGAAATTCTTTCCATGGAAAAACTATAAGAGACAGCAGCCTTTAGACATCAAAATTCCGAACAAAAGGAACATGTGTTATCCAATTTAAACCATAGTATTATAGAAGAATTTTTCAGCTCCCAAAGTGGATTGCATCCATTAAAACTTGATAACAAACTATCCTATATGTGATAAAGTAAAATAATACATATAATCAATGTTTTTCATATAAATAATCACTTATCACATGTCATGCGGGTTATGCTTCGAGTTTTAAAATTCGGTTCATACAAATATTCTTCATCACCGAGATGAGGAAAAAAAAAAAAAAAGAAAGAAAAACCCAAAAACGTGAACTTAGAGTAGATTTAAAGAGGAGAAGCCTAACAATAATTATCAAGCCAACTAAGCTGCCATGCACATGAAAGCAAGGTCAAGATAATTCATTTTGCAAATTATTTTGATCCAAATCAATTTGATTCTCTACTTAATTACCTCTCATTATACACTTCTAAACTAAAATACATGATGGGTTGCCTTTATAAGATTCACATAGGATGGTTTTTATTATCTTATCCAGCTTTTGATGCATCATTTAGATATGGAACATCCGTTATAGACTATAGAATAAACATGGTAAAACACGTAAGATCCAAGATATCATTCAGTTCCTCGTAGGGATCATTAAAGCAGCTCTTCGTGTCTACTGTAGTCAGATCTTTCCATCTTGTAGTCATCTCTTACGGTTGTTTATTTAACGAAAGAAATATGCCAAAGGGATGAATATTCCACTTAAAGCACGCCCAGGATTTTATATGGTTCCACTTTGAAGTCATCTCTTACCGTTGTGATTTTTTCTTGTAAAATTTGATGCAATTTTCTTAAGTAAAATGAAAAAAAAAAAAAAGAATGACAAGTGATGTATAGCTGCATGTATGCATATAAAATAAAGAAAAATAATAATGGATAATAATTTCTTAAAAAAAAATTCAACTTACTACTTAAACCTATCATATAAATTTCCTACTAGATAATCATATTATATAATAAGCAAGTTAAGTGGAGAAAAAGGATTACACCGACATGGATGCCGGGTCTGCCAGCGTAGGGAGTAGGGAAAAACTAGGAGATGAGAGTGAGGAATCAACATAGAGATAAGAGACAGGGTAAAGTCAATGAAAGTGTGAACTAAGAATGAGATTTTCGGGTAAGTGGGGGGTAAAATGAAGGAGGAGTGGAGGCGATGAGAACTAGGACTAGGAGAGAGCAAGGTAATACCTTATGATTAGGGTTGGGTTTCTTTATTTCCTTTTTTGGGAAAAAAGTTGCTAGGTTGGGCTTATCTACTGGCATTCAAAAACAAAAACATACCTTTTTTTTTTTTTTTTAAGTAAGAAATGATTTAGTGTGAGCTCTATAAATCAAACCATAAATCTTTTGAATCCTTTCTGAATCAAATAAAGAAATAAACCAAAACATAAAAAAATTACAATTTGCAGTTTAGTTCTCCATCTCGTTTTGTTTTACAAACAACTCTTATCTTTCATGATTATTATACCTTACCATAGTAGATGGGTCATTTCATTTCTTTCACCAGTAATCAAGGTTAGTTACTAGTATTTAGGGGTAGGAAAAAATATCAATTAAAAAAAAACGAATAGTGATTTTCTTTTTCAATAATTGAAAAATTCCCAAATGAACTAAATTGAAATTTTATGGATAATTTACAAGGGCAAGCCAAACCACATTTAAAAAGGATTAATGAAGTTGATTTGAGAAATAAAGTGATATTTTATTTACAATTAAAAGGATCCTTTTGTTGTGATATAATATTTGTAATAAAATTAGATTTATACTTATCAAAATGTATATAAGGACTCACATTTTATATAGTATGCTAGCTTTATCAATCAACTAGTTACTACGACACATTTGAAGTTTCGTTTGACTTCATCAACATATTATATGGTGCAAATGTAGATTACCACAAACCAAATGAATATATGTAGTATTTGTGATACAAAATAAGTAAGTTGCTTGGATTATAAATTATGGTCCAATTGATGAATTAGAATCAAATTAAGATTTTGTGATTTTAGACACATTCCTAAACAAACGATGCAATTGGAATGTAAATGATAAAATTAAGAATTCTACCAGTAAGACTTTAAGATTATCATATTAATATATATAATGGTAAATATTTATTAATATCTATAATATATTAATAAGCATTGCACTCACTATGTGTTTGTAAATTTATATATAAATATTAATTGTGAGACTAATATATAGTTAATTATATATATAGTTTATTTGCTTCATTATAAAACTTACCAATTACCATGTTAAAACACATTGTTAAAGATGAATGTTGAAAAATAAAAAGGCACTTCAAAGAAGGATTTGCATGGAATTATTGAATAATAGTATAATGCCAAATGTAGACACATCAAAAAATACATTTGAAGTAAGTAGAACTTAATTGAATTTTTGCATCAACATAAAAAAAACTTAAATGACTTGCTAATAGCATTGAAAATTTAAGTGAATCATAACGTATATATAGAAGACTTCATATGTACTCATCCTACTTTCAATTTTATGGAATCAAATTGTAAGCATAGTGTAGAGGATCATTTCGAAAAATTTTCAGCAAAGATGTTTTAGAGAGATACAGTTTAGTAGGCTTGAAACAATGATCGTTGCGCTAGTTACTTTGCTCTCAACCTCACTCGATTAATTTGTGCATGAAAATAAGGCTTGGAAGAAATACTTTTAGGTCTATTTAGACTTTGCTTAGCCTCAAAATGATCTATATTTAGACTTAAGTAAGAGTTATAGGCTTGTTTTATTATTAAGGAGCTTATATTCTTTTATTATAAGCCATTGAGCCTCTTTAGAGCCTATGGTCCGAGCTCATGGTCCATATGAAGAGAAGTAGTAAATCTTAGCCATTAGATCATTTAAGGCTATCTGACAGTTACCAGTAATGCTAGATCTTGATCATTCATCTTAAAATAATCCACTAGCTGAAGCTTGCTCATAAAATCTATAAATAAGAGGCTCTTTCTCTCATTTAGGTTATGCTGAGCATTAGTTAGCTTGAGATAAACGTGGAAGCTTTGCTAAAGTTATTTATAGAAAGATTGAACAAGCTACTTAGTGAAGAATAAATCAAGAAAATTTAAAAAGCAAGGCTTCATCTTTTATCGTATACACATGAGTGATCGAGTCCACCTGTTCCTCTTCACACAGATCTCTCCATTACATCTATGCACCTGTCATTGGATCAAGTGATCTCCAATATTGACTATTACGTGCATAATATGTGTTTGATCATCAATAGCAACCTTATCTACGCATGCAAAATATGTTAATATAATTTGATATTGTAATTTAAAAAACAAATAAATTATGTATTGTTTGTTGAGTCATGAATCTAGATTATCATGTTTAAAATATTCATCATCTTGATTAAGGTTGTTTAATATGAACGATCAAATAGTAATTTTCTACAGCAAAAAAGATAAAAAAATATAATCTATCAAATATCATATAATTTTAATATCAAACTTAAAAGTTAAAAATACAGAAGGGAGGAAGAGAAGAGCTATTTAAGAAAGTTCTTCACTATTTTTAGTAAGTACATTCTTTTCCCCTTTCATAAAATGAAAAAAAGAAGCCCCGAGTCTTAAAAATTTGAAAGTAGCATTAAACTATGTCTTTGCCACATCTACCATTTTGTCATCTTGGATTCTACCACACATTTTTCAAAAAGCACCAGCAACATTTTATTATAACTGATTTCCTTATAAAAATTAGATGGATCATGGAATCAATGGTGGTAAATTGCAGCTTTCACTCTAAAAACTTCCTAGAAAGGAAAAAAAAAAAGAGAAGTAAATAAATTAAGTCAACATGATAAAAAATTTTCAAAAGGTTTGTATAGCTAAATATTCACCAAAAGGCAAGCTCCAAACAATATGCTTAAAAATTTAAATGTGAAGAAAGAGATGGAAATTGGGAGGTTTCAATAAACAAATCACTAAAAATTAGAGAAAAGGATAAGACCAATCATAAGTTTTTTTCTATGGGCTTTTATTTCTTATTTTGTAGCATTTGAACCAATTCTTGTGACAAATATTCATATGAGATTTGCTTTTTCTTTTTCTATGTTATTTTTTATTTTAGAAAATAATTTTTTTGCTAGAAAGTATTTTTTAATGTGATGGTGAGGTGAGAGACTGTATATTCAGAGAAGAGGAGTAGGTTTAAAGATTGAGGATGTGCAGATTCATACAACTAGGTAATCGATTATATAATTAATTATAATCAATGCGAGTAGTAAAATTAATTGGGATGGGATTTTTTGCAATGGTGACGTAATTATGTTATTAATTATAAAATTTGTAGTTATGATAATTATTTAATTAATTATATAATTTGTTATTACCATTTATAGTCACCATACATTAAATATTATGTTATAACTTTTAGCATAATTAGTTAACGGCACAAAGTTATATCATGTACCTAAAGAGGATATGACATGTTTAAAATGGAAAAGAGAGAAAGATAGAAGATATGCGCAAATTAGAAAGTAAAACATTTTTGAAATACTTATATTAACATTTTTAAAATATCGTAATTATATCATATAACTTTTCCCATAAAAATAGGATTAGCTTTCAATATAAGGGTGGTATCATAAAATTATAAACAATAGAACAGATCAATAAAGACACAAAATTAGAGTTATAAATTATATATACTATAGATAGATATATATATATATATATATTAAGAAAATGTAAAAATACATTTTGTACAAAAACAACACACAAATGCCGATCTGAATTACTATTATACAGCACCATCGCTATCACAAAACACTATTTTCTAAATAGAATATTTCAATTATTGGTTTACACTTACACGTTAATTAAGTAAGTTTTAGAAGAAGCAAAGATTTACTAAATTAATATTTTTAATATTTTTAGCACATAGTGATCCTTGTTTTTGGTAGACATGGCATCCGTTAGACATTAAAAAAAGTAAACAGACCGCTCAGCTGACGCGAAGCACGCGCCATCACACGCACTCTCTCTCTCCTCTTCCTACAGAGCAAAGCAAGACAAATCATTACATAGACGGCAAAACCTTAAAAAGGACATCAACGTCAATCTCTTGCCCTTCTTCCTGGTATTATCTCTCTCTCTCTCTCTCGAAATTGTTCTAAAGGGTTTTTCTTTAGTATTATAATATATTGCGTGTAGAAGAGTCAATTTCATGGTATGACGTACTCAATATTTATGTAGTAGCTTCTTCTTGGTATTCTAGATTTGATCATTATGTCGGGTTTTTAATGGATGAAGCTGGTTTTTGTCTATTTATTTATTTTTGGATACTAAAGTGAACTTTTGGGTTAATTTTGATCAAGATTAAATCTTTGGCTTCTGGGTGTTGATCGAATTATGTAAAGGTAGGTTTTTCCTTTTAATTCATGATATTTGAAACTTGGATGTGAATTTTATGATGTTGCAGTACCAAATAGCGAGATGGGTTGGTGAGGGTCCTTTAAGTGTGTCCTGAGGCATTCGTTAGAGACTGAAAAATTTTCACCTTTCTTAACATACATACCGGGAGAGAGAGAGAGAGAGAGAGAGAGGGAGACGAAAAACTGTATGGAGATGTGAAATGATTTCTTATTTTGACCCGGCACAAGAGCTCCGGGGACTAGTTATGATGGAATTTTGAAGAGGATGCTATTTTTATTTAGGATTTATCTGAAAATCAACTTGATGTGGACTTTCATGTTTTCCATAAATTTGCAGTTTTGATGGTATTGGTGATCTGTTTAGCGACATTTGTGGATCATTTTGTGCAAGGATGCTTCAGTTTTAGGAAAAAATGTGGAATTTTAATTTAATCCTTTTGGTTAATGCTCAATTTAGTTTTGAAATCTTTTTGAATAATCACTGTGGTCCTGAATCTTTTTAAATATTGTAATTTGGTCCGTTTTATTGATACGAGCCATGTTATCAAATTATGAACTGAATTACTACATTAGGAATATGTAAGATTTAAGGCTTTGTTGAGCACTAATAAAGGTTGAGAACTAATGTTTAGGATCAAAATTGTACTCATTTTAATAGCGAAAAAAGATAATATGAATTTCTCTTCTTCATTGGCAATGAATGCAAGTTTACAAATCCCTTTGGTCTTTCCTAAATTCCCCTACAAACAACATATAGAGATCTTCTCCCAAGCTATGATTGTTCGCATATGCTAATGTTATGTATCAAAAGCACCACATTGTGGTGGAATGTGTTTGGGTCTATGAAATCATTTGGTAACCGAGAATATTTGAAGTGGGTACTAAGGAAAAATTGATATCAGTACAATGCTTAGATTATGGATCCTCAGAGGTGATTCTATAGTTAGTTATTACATGAGTTCCAGATTCCTTCATGGAGTTTAATTTTTTTGTGGGAACTTGGTTTCTTAATACTTTAGTTTTCTTAGTTAATTTCTAAAGCAGCTTGTATTGCTATGAGTATATTCTACTTGTAAATTTTGTAGACATTTTCTGGAAAGAAATCTTCAGTCAGGTGATTACTTGACTGATGACCAGTAAACTTCTCCATTAAAGTTGCTGACTATCTCAAACTATTGTGTTTGGAAGATTCCAGCATTTAGTTTTCTTTACAGTGATCTATTCTTGTATGGAATGCAGTATACTAAACTATAAGTGACACAACTAGGGCTGCTATGCCTCCTATTACATGAGTATTCCAGAAGATCAAGACTTAATAAAACCACCACTTGAGATATTTGCTACATCACAATAGTTGTAGTGATCATTTGTAAATAAATAAGTGGATATTTCACAAGTAAAGTAGATATTGGGTGGAATAAAGCAAGCTGATGTGGCATGCCTAGCTGGAATAAAGTTAGTTACGAGTCTTCTAGAAGATGCTGATTCTGATGGTTACTAAAGGATATAAATAAGAGGCAAGTAGAAGCAGATTGGAGAAGCTGAATATTTTCTCTTACTTTGAGAAATTTTGGTTATGTGAGTTCAGTTTGTGAACTGAATCTTGTGTTCCAGTTTACTATCTTTACTTTTGAGTTCTTTAATTTTACATTTGTATCCTATCAATAGCATGAGTGAAAGATGAGAGAAGTGGAGATAAGAATGTTAGAGTGGATTTGCGAGTACACAAGGATGGATAGGATAAGTGAATGAATATATTAGATAGTGAAGAAAATATCAGAAAGGTGTGACCTTGCTATTCATGATTCTCATGTATATATACATGAAAAGTACATTATTAGGAGGAGTAATATCCCAAAAAGATTTGAAAAAAATTTCTTATGTCGTTACCTAAAAGAAAGAATAACCATAGAATCTGGTAATGAATAACCTTAGAATATCTCTAGAATATCCCTGGAATATTTCTATGATATTCCTATGTATCTCCTAATTATGGAAAAATCAATCAAATATATTAACGCTCCCTTGTAAGCTGAAGAATGATTATCCATTATTCCTATCTTGCTGAAGAATGACTTCAAATGATGCTTCAGGAAGTGCGTTTGTCAAGATATCTGCTTCTTGATATCAGTAGGTGTGAGATTTTATTCCTCCATTTTCTATTTTGGACTTGATGAAGTTGCACTCAACAGGCACATGCTTCATTTTGTCATGTTGAATTGGATTCTTAACAATATGAATATCATATTGTCACTATATGCCTGAGTAGTTATTGATTAGGGCATCTTACCTCTTAACCAAGTAACTTCATAGATTTGCTAGCTGGAAACTTAGCTTTTGCCCTGTTCCTAGCTACCAAAATTTGCTTTTTACTCCATCAAATCAGAAAATGTCTCTAAGCTTTTTGTGCAATAGCTTGATGTAGACTTACATTCAGATCTATCACTGCCTAATCAACATCCTACAAAACCTATGCTATCTCTATTTGTTGACCTGCAAAATAATATTCCTTTTCCAGGCATCCCTGTGAGATATCTGAGTATTCGGTGTATAGAATCCAAGTGTTGTTTAGTATGAACATGGATTACCTAACTAGCATCACCAAAGCATACAGAGTGTTCGGTCTTGCTAGAGATAAATAGATCAATCTTCCCACTACTCTCTGGTAATACATATGGTCTATTTGAAAAATTGACTTCATAAATCTCCCCTTCTAATTTTATTTAAGAGGTGTTGTCTCTTGTTTGCATCTTGCTTTTTGGTTTTCTTAGAAGGCGAAAACATATGGGAAATGGAAATCCCTTCTTTACTTTGAGCTACTTCTATTTGAAGGAAGAATTTCATTTCACCTATCTCTTTCACTTAAAATTTTGATTTGATCTTCTCTTTCAACTTCTCAATTTCCTCATCAACATCCTCTATAACTATCGTATCATCATCATAAACAATAATTATAGCTCTTCTACCTCCTTCCATTATCTTCACAAACAAAGAATGATAAACCTAAGATTGGATATACCTAAGTTGGCTTGGTGTGTTGCTTAACTTCTAAAACCAAGATCAAGGAAATTGCTTGAGGCTATATAGGGATTTCTTGAGCTGACACACTTTTCCCTCTTTTATTTGAAGCTCAGAGCTTGGAGCCTAGAGGAGTTTTCATATAAATCTCTTCTTTTGAATCTCTATGAGGAAAGGCATTTTTCACATTAGGATAATGAAGGGACTAGTCAAAATTTAGCTACGATTGATAATAAAACTCAAATATATTTGTACCTAGCAATTGGTGTGAATATTTCTTCCTAATCTATCCCTTAAGTTTGAGTATACCTTTGAGTTAATAAACAAGCCTTGTATTTCTCAATATGACCATTTGACTTATATTTAACTCCAAATACCCATTGACTTGCCTTACCTCTCCATCCACTAAGCAAGTTAGTTAATTCCTAAGTTTTATTTTTGTGCAATGCTTGCACTTCTTTCATATCTATCTATTATCATTTAGGAACTTTTAGAGCTTTGATTGGAGATAAGTGCACTTATCAAATTATAATATAGTGTTCAAGTGTCGATCTCTCAAGGATTATCTAATGAAATACTAGTAATTCTCCTTATTTTCTTATTATCTGACTTAACAATGAAGTACAAATTATTAAACTATTAAATCCAATCTAATCTAATAAAAAAAAAAATAAAAGAATTAATAGACATAAAAATGAAGAAAATAGTAAAGATTATTGGGGACACATGAACTTTTGTATTCAAATATTGAATTCCCTTAGAAACTATGTAATATTCAATCTCATCTTAGTTTATTGGACCATGAGAATTCCTAAGTTGTCTTAGAATATCTCTTGAGCATATTAACATCTAATCCTTAGATTATCAATTGAAATCTCTTTCTAATTGATAAAACCTTAAGATTTTATTATGATTCGTGAATTTTATTATTACTATTAGGTTTTATCCTAATTTAGAAAAATTATACAGCCTATCTCTAGGTTTATACTAACTCCTACTAAATTTATTCACACATATCATTTCTTGATCTTAATACGTGAAATGAAACAGTGAATCGATAACGTGAATAATATTAATTCAAAGAACATATAGTAGCATGTAATTAGATCATAATAGATAAGAATTCATTTATTAAGCTAGAAAATAATTATTCCTACTTAGCAAACTAGTATTCAATGTAAGAATACTAAAAAGAAATAAACTAAACATTGAATATGAAAAGAACATGAAAAGAATAAGAAAACAACCCTATCTTGCTCTTGTTCTTCCCTTTGAAAAACTTTTGTTCTTTCTAAAACTTTAGCATGGACTTATATTTATATATAAGTGAACTGGGGTTACATGAATCTCTTGAAAAATAAAGAATTTGTAGAGTCTAACGTGATTATAGCCTTAGATCATAGTTGTGCTTCTCAAGTGTGATCTCCTACTTGATTCGTAATTTAACAAACTAAGGGAATGGTGTGGTTCATGGTCAAGGATCATGGTCACGATCTTGATCGTGATTCTCTCGTCGTATGCTTTCCTTTGCTACTTCATGCATGAACTTAGTTCATGGCCTATACTCCTGAGTGTGATTCTTCCTTAGGATTTAAAACTTGATCAAATACTTTGCTAATCATCCCGAACTCAATAAAACCCATCAAACAAAGTCTACAATTAAACAAAACTCACATAGGTACAAAAAATCACTTAGGACACCTAAGAAACACATTAAATCATTATCAAAATGACTTATAAACATAAGTATTTATGAGCATTATCAAACTTCATAGGTGATTCTAGGATTACTAACTGTACCAATAATACTCAAGAAAGCCCAATTCTTGATGATAACTCATCATATGTCAAGTGTTTCAAGATAGGGCATCTAACACATGACCTCTTTCTCTTTTGTAAGGCAATCAGTATATTCTTCTTTTTCTTCAATTCCAAAACCCCATTGAAGTTCTGCTCTTCTATATTTTCAATGATTTCAAATTCTCCAGGGATAACCTCAATCTCTACTTGCTTTATTAATTTTTTAATATATTCTTTAGGGATGTTTATCGTTCTTGCAAAAGCCCTTTCAACCTTATATTATATACTCCATTGAATATATTTAAATTAGCTTAAGGAGCTCTGTTTAATTGAAGACAAGTCAGGCATCAAAGTGTTTCAGATTTAGACAATATGGAAGGAGAGCCACTTGAGCATGATGTAAAAGGTGCTAGTGATAATGAAGACTAAGATCATGATGGACAAGACTTAGATGGCTAGACTAAGCTGATGATGGTGAAGTTAAGGGCAATAATAACAGCTCCAACTGATTAAAACTCACCATTTTGATTATCCCTAGAGAGAATTCTCATAAAATTCTTGTGCTCAAGAGAGTGAATATTACAAACATAGAATCTTCGAGGTAAAGAGTGATATCACTTACACCCCTTTGATTGGGAGAACGTGAACAAATAATATTTAAGACCGTTGGCATTCAGTTTGCTTTGATTGCGTTTATGATCTTATACATAAATTGTGCAACTAAATACTATTAGAAGAAGAGAATTAAGAACACGAGCATGAGGATACAATTCCAATAAGCAACTCATAGCGGTGTGGAAAATCAAGTGTTTTAATTGGAAGATGATTAATAAGATAAGCTGTAGTTAATATAGCTTTCCCTCAAAAAGGATCATGATGAAAACTCAAAAACATCAATGATTGAGCAACTCTAAGAGATGAAAATATTTTCTTGCAGATACTCTATCTTCTTGTGGATTATAATTACACGAACTTGATCATAACATCATGTATCAAGTATTCTGTCAGATTCTTCAAAGAAGATCCTTTCTCTTTATCTGAATGAATAATTTGAATTGATGCTTGAAAGACTGTCACCTGTGAAAGTTAGGTTGGAGATAATGTCTTTACCTTTATGCTCTGTTGCTGCCATTGAGGAAATCCTGCAGGGGACTAGAGAACTGTAGCTTTCTTAAGCAAATTTTGAAGGATTCCGTTTGTTCTAGTATAATGCTTGGATTTGGAGAAGGTTGGGCACATTCAGACTCAGCTATGTGTGCTGACTTGAATTCCCTTTTTGTTGTTTCTTTGATTTCCAAGTCTCAGGCTTGCCATGCAGTTCCAAAACGTGTCCTTAATATGATAGGGTTTCTAACAATGATTGCACCATGGTTTTTCCTTAGAATTGGTTGTTGCTCACATAGGCTCTCTTTTTATGGATAGGCCGGGCATTGCGTTTGATCAGTAATAGTAGGAGATGTCATCACTTTTGTTCTACTTTCCTTTCTCCTCACTTTGGTAAAAGTTTCTTGTAGTGAAGGAAATGGGTTTTCCCCATTTATTCTCTCTCAAAATTCATCAAGCTTAGGATTGAGGCCTTGTAGGAGATCAAGTACTCTTATCTTTCTTGAGCACTTGATTGTATTTAACTTTGTCCACAGGACACTTTTGATCAATATTACAAAGAGATCTTTTTCTTGCCCCAAACCAACCAAAACATTATAATATTCAGTCATAGGCATGTTACCTTGATTCATCACAAGGATCTTCAATCAAAATTTGAAGTGAGTTTTCAAGGCCAGGATGCGTCTCTTGAACCGCATCCTTAAATTCTTTTACCGTTTCATAGATCAAGTAGGTGCCTCCAATATGAGGCTCCATGAAGTTGACTAGCCAAGCCATAGCTATGGCATTCTCTACTTCCCATGTACCCAAGTTAGGAGAGGAAATGTTTGGGATAGGCATTGAGCCAATGAGATAAATTTAGCTTATGTCCTCACCAAAAACCTTTATTGACTGAAACCATTCCCTAAAATTAACCTGCTCATTTTTTTTTGGGTAATGTAACCACATTCAATTTGTGTTATGTAATTTGAAGAAATTGCTGATCATCAACATGATATTGATTGATGCCCAAAGATGAGAGGACGTTTTGATGGCAACATGGAGATCTAAAGTTCCAAACTTAAGTTTGGTACTTGTGGTTGCATGAGGAGATGGATTATCATCTTTTGTGATAAATGGGTTATGATACCACAAAGAAATAAAAGAGAAGATATGAGAAAGATACAATTTGTTATTCATGATCTTTGTTTACATATACATGAAAAGGACATCATTTGAAGGGAAGTAATATCCCAAAAAGTATATTAATATAAAAAAGAAAAGCCTCACAAAGATTGGTAATGAATATCCCTAGAATATCAATCAGAGAAAAAATCAATCAAATATACCAACAAAGAGATACTTGGAGCTGTTTCCATCAATGAGAAAATGAGGAAAGTATGATTGAGATTGAGGTCATTTGCAAAGACATTCTCTTGGGGAGATTGGTTAGGTGTTGCGAAAGGGGGCAAGGGATACCCAAGATGTGGAAGAAACAATTAAAAATGATGTAAGAAATTCAAGTATTAGTGAAGATATGGTTTGTGACCAAATGCAATGGTGAAATGAGATCCATGTAGGAAAAAGGGCTCAAGTCTTTTTGGTTATTGCTATATACTTGTCGTTTTTTTAAAGCTGAAGTTTCACCAAATAAGATTCTTTGATTTCTTTTTGGTAGACATATACTTCTTTTTCTTTTATTTGCTGATCTGCCTACGGTCTTGTTATAGTTGATTCTCCCTCAATCATGTCTGCCTGTGTGATATTAGGCCTTGCTGACATTCTTTTGATTCTTTTTCTCCCAAATTCCAATGTGACATCAATTCTGTCAATTTTACAGTTACCTTGCAGTGAAGATGAGTTCATTAGATGTTGCTAGAGCAGAACTTGCCCTTGCAGTTCTTTATTTAAATAAGGCTGAAGCAAGGGATAAGATCTGTAGGGCAATACAATATGGATCCAAATTCTTGAGCAATGGAGAGCCTGGAACTGCTCAAAATGTAGACAAGACAACCAGCTTGGCAAGGAAAGTATTCCGGTTATTAAAGGTGAGGTTATGATTCCTCCATTTCAAAATTTCCTCTGTGGTATTTCTTAGCTTGTTAGTTGATCTTTGGGTGCGGAACCATCTGATATGATTGCCACCTAATATTTAATGTTCTTGTCAACTTGCATTTTATGATCTTTACTTCTCTTTGTAAATCTGAAGAACTAATTTTTGAGATTTTGCACATATGGTCTCTCTGTATAATTTGTTTTTTCCATTGTTGCTATGCAGTTTATCAATGACCTTCATGCTCTCATTAGTCCTGCTCCCGAAGGGATGCCTCTGCCTTTAATCTTACTTGGAAAGGTGCGATTTAATGGCTAATGGAAATGTTTTCATGAAAGATTTGTTTTCACTGCTACTAATAAATTTATGTATTTTGTTTCTTTAATAGGACAATATTCGTGAAAACATTTAGTGTTTGATATTTTTGTTTAAACATTGTCACACGTCTTTCTTTCTTTTCTTTTTTATTTGTTCTTTTATTGTTTTCATGTCTTTGTACTGATATTGCTCCTTTCTTTTTTGGGGGTGGGCAGTCAAAAAATGCATTGTTATCGACTTTCCTGTTTCTCGATCAGTTTGTGTGGCTTCATAGAACTAGAATCTACAAGGTGTGAAGGCCATTATCTTCTTTCTGTTTATTTGACTGGCATTCCATATTTTTAGATTTCTTTTATGGCATGTTCTTATAAAATGATGGAGATATCCAATTATATGTTGTAGAACAAAGAAACAGCAGAGCGGCTTGGTCGTATATCTCTTTTCTGCTGGCTGGGTGCTTCTACGTGCACCATGTTGGTTGAGGTCTATCTTCTTATTCTTGCAATCAATGCCTAAAAAGTACCTTAACAAGTCAAAATAGGAAAAAAGTACATGCTTGTCTCTGTTTTTTTCCAATCAATTTTGGTGATTTCTACCTCAGATTGGAGAGCTAGGAAGGTTATCTGCCTCGATGAAGAAGCTAGAAAAGGATCTCAAGAAAATTGATGTACATGAAGTGAGCTTCTTGTGCTCTCTCCCCTTTTCACATGCTTAGTCCCTTATATCTGTTCTGGAGGACTTGTGTTTACTCTTAGTATTGCCTTGCGTTATTTTATTTTTCCACTTATCTATCTCTTTCTTGCTATCTTTGCAAATAGAATGAACAATATCGTGTTAAGCTTAAAAAATCAAAGGAAAGGTCCTTGGCACTTATTAAGGCATCCATGGATATAGTGGTGGCAGTTGGGCTTCTTCAGTTGGCACCTAAGACAGTTACTCCTCGTATAACCGGTGCATTTGGATTTGGTAGCTCTCTTATCTCTTGTTATCAGGTAATTCTCAATTATACACCTCTACTTTCTGCACGGCACTTATTTTAATTCGACCTCTGGAATGGTGAGTTTTGTGAGCACCATGATATATGGTAAGGAGTTGCAAGATAAACCCGAAACTTGCTTGGCTGAGGGAATATCAAATTATAGTTTCAGTCCTTTGTAAATTTTAAGATATTCAATAGCTCATAAATCTTTTAAGAAGCTTGCAATTCAATCCATTTCTGCACACGTCGCTTTTCTTTGGATTATGAGAAGTGGCACATGATGTGTTAAAAAGTAGATTGTTTTGCAGGTTCACAATTCATGATTCAATTGAATATCTTGCTGACTTAGAACTAGTATTGTAATCATTCCATTGTGCTCCTGTCTTGCAATGCATATTTTTTTATGAGAAAATTGCAATGTTTCAACAATTTAATGCAAACTGGCAATGCATCCTGGAAATTGAATGCTTCTAGGCTAGTTTTGAATTTCTTGTCATGGTTATGGATTCGCCATGCTTTGCAATATTGTTCTAGTATTGACCAGTTTTCCTTTCTCAGATATTTTCCTTTTACTATATTGTGTCGTGTTACTGTGACTAGAACCAAATGCTACCCTATAGGCAGTTTTAGTTATGTTTTGACCTCCGTTACTCTCACCATCATTTTGAGTCTTTTAGGCATGTCTTTTCATCATTTACTTTTCTGATGAATTATTCATCGGAGCCACCGGTTCTGTTATGCAGCTTCTTCCAGCTCCTCCAAAATCAAAGGCCTCTTAAGGAAGGAAGGGACCTTTTCTGTTTGCTGTCTACTCAATAAATATCTGGCCCCAAGATATAAAGCCTCCTTGATACTATCATGCCGGGATACTGACTAAGCAGTGACACCAATTTCCTTCTTTTACTTTGTATCTAGCTTGCTGCAGTTGTTTCCTCTTTCTTGCAGCTGATACCTAACTGCCCGTTATCCCTGATTGTATAATTAGCATCAATTTGGTGCTTGTTCTGGCAATTGCACAGACTTGCTAAGCTTTGATATAGCATCATATAATATGTTGGATGGTTTGAGACATATTGTGGTTACAGTACGTAAGAGTGAAGAGTTCTTTCTTGTCTGTATCAGGAGGAAAATTTGATGGGCACCCTCAGAGACCATTAAGATTACAGTGAAACCCCGAATTCCAAACTAGAAATAGCTGACATCATAAAATTTCTTCTTGGATGTAGTACTAAGTCGGCCTTTTATATTGACATGCAATTATAATTGTCTTTAATGCCAATTAGTTACCTGATTTTATTCGTATTAACTGCTGAAATATCAATTCGGTCTAAGAAAAATCCCAAACTTTGGTGATGCATGGGAGGGGGAAGTTTGCAGTGCTGGCATTTTTCGATTTGTGTAAGTGCATTATTTTCAGAGTTCGGGGTCTCCATATAATGCTTACATTTTCTTGAGGTGTCAGTGTAATTTGATCTTCGTCCAGAGATATTACATAATGTAATAAGTCAAAGATGACAATGACTTCTTTGAATCCTTTAGTTTGGAACTAGTTCTCTTTGATTTGAAGAGTTGCTGTTATCTTGAACTTGTTCCCTTATCCAAAACTGAAAGATATAATATGTATATTGCAGCTTTCCCTGGCGGGATTAGGCTTAATTTACTGTCCGTTCACTGCACGCTGTAGTTGGTCACATGAAAGCTTTTATTTTTTTTCGAATCTTTTTCTACTCATGATGTGCATACTGCTTTTCGATTAGATTTTATCCATTTTTGTAGGAAAATAACAATATTAATAGATCATTACATAGTAATTGTATAATAGAAGTTGAAGTGCCGAGAATTGAAAACCCATTTTCTTTCGTTTGAGCCCTTTTCCAATTGGAAAAACCGAGTACTTTTCTATACTAAATCCCTCTTTTATTCCAAGCTCTTCTACAATAAGATTCTTTGCGTGTGTACTTTATTAAGAGAAAACAAAATGACAAACTTACTAAAATTTACCCTCAAGCTTGATTATGTCCCAAAAGTCATCAAGATTTCTTTTACTCTCCTTGCCATGTATGAAGAAGCGACCTCTATTGTCAAAGCTATTGATTTATTAACCAACCTACTCAAGAACTCCCAATGCCATTACAAATAGGTGTGGATATAAGGAATTCCCTTACCTTATTCCTCTAGATGGCTTAACTGGTCCAGTGCAATACCATTTAGTCAAATTTCAATAGGGAAACTAGTGATACAACTTACGATAAGTTGAACCTAGTTATTTTGAAGTCTTAGGCTTACTATAGCTTAATGAATAAGCTCCATTCTGATCTATCGAAAGCCTTAGCTAAATCTATTTTTATAGCCATAAACCCCTTATTTCCCTTTTTAATTATAATGGAGTACATAATTTCCCTCGTTAATAGTATGTGATTGGGTGTCTTCCTCCCTAGAATAAAATTCCCCTACATATGAAAAATTATGTGATCTAAAAATGGTCTAGTTTGTAACAATAAAATATTTAAGGAGTTTATGGATAGTGTTGCATGGACCAATTGGGAAAAATTGGTTTAAGATGTCTTGACAAGAACAAATCAAAAGCGAATGATTAAACTAAGTCCTATTTGACCATATTAAGATAATTAAATAAGCTTGATTATTCTTTAAGTGGTGATCGAATGATCTTGAAATTAGATTGCAAAATATAGTTGTTTGTTAGTTGTTAGTTGTTAAAAGTATTTTCAGATGATATTTGGCCTATTGGGTTGATGGCTCAAGGAAGAACTAGGCTGACGGTGTAAAATTCTGAATAACATAAAGAAAAGCTCATTAGCTTAAAGGAGTCGAAATGCTAGTTTACTTGCCGGTGTTCATGTTGGTAGTGTAATTTGGTATCGGCATGTTAGTAAGTCTGATTTAACTAATCATTGAAGCATTTAATGCATTATAATAAGAAGAATTAAATAAGATGATATAAATACTCAATAACCTAACTAATGACAAAATATAGCTGATTCTTTACTGCAATATTTCAATATTCTCTTGTATTCTTGTTGTCTATAATTCTCATTGTTTTTTTAACCATAAATTGCTAATATTTAGAGAGATTTATAGTATAGTACTTATGAGCTATTTGTCGCAAAATATTAAGAGTAAAAAACATTACATCAATAATTCTTGAGATTAGTTTTTGTGTTGTAAGTTGAGATTGTGATTTGCATTGAGAGTTGTGAGTGTAAAACTTGTGTAATCAAGTTTGTATTTGTGTAGCTCTTGAGCTCAGATTAAGAAATCAATAAAGTAGTGTGAAGTCCTTGATTAGAGGCATTGTGTGTTTATGGAGATTAAGGGGCGGTTTGAACTCTACATTAAAATCCAAGCTTGATTTTCTTTATCCTTATCTCTTTTAAATTCCGTAGTTATTATTATTGCTTTAATTACTCTTATAATTACAATTTCGAAAAGAATTGTAATTTGTCTTTAAAACTCAATTCACCCCTCTTTCAAGTCCTAGTGTTCTTCATAACATACAAGCCCTTGCTTGTTTAGGCATTGAAGAAATTAATGTGCTACTTATTGAGAAACATACCCTCTCCAAACTTTGTTAAAAAAGGGGGCTCTCCCTAAACTTATTACGTTTGGGGGGTTGTGAAGGCGTACATGGTTTGGCTAATTTTGCAAGAAGAAGGCACATGTTTTATGTGCGCTTTTAGATTAACATTTTTTGTGAACAAGAAAGTGCACATTATGTATGCGCCTTCAGTTAAGCAAAAAATATGGTGCATTTGAGGTATGCGCCTTCTCTTTACATTAAAGGCGCATACGTAAAATATACCTTCACTGTGGCATAACTTATACAATATTTCAGTAGTTCATACAACCCTATAAAACATAAACTCTCTTCCATCCCTACATCTAAAATCAAATGCAATACAATCCTAGTAGCCAAGTCCACTATCCATCTAATTTCTATGCTCGAAAGAGAAACTCTTTATATAGAAATCGAAATCAAATGTAATTGAAATAAGAAACATGGAATCATAAAAGCAAGACAAGATGTGATTAAACATTAGCAAATTAGTTTCAAATGTAGTACACATAGTCCAAAATGATAAGTTTAATCAGGTTTAATTAATGCTACATAACCATACATTTACTTCATCTTGCTCCTACTCCTAGTGAATACATGCAATATTTGTGATGCTATTGCTTCCTTAGAGGTTTTTTCCTTTGCGACTGGATAAGCCTAGGACTCTTGTGTCAAAATGTGTTGTTGTGGTGCATCGGTAAAGTTTAGTGGATCTATGGCTTGTATATGTAATGGACCTTCGCTACGCATGCTCATAGATCTCCTTTTCTGAGGTGTTGGTGGTATAGACATAGGATATCCTTGACTGTCCATTGTTAGGGTAATGAACGAGCTATTAGAAGGCTTGGACATGGTGGTAACATTAGGAATCTCAATCCAGGATGGCGCATGAGACAAACTTGGAATATTAACATCATGCTAAGCTCATCATCACTGCTAAGGAAGCCCCTTGATTCTAGTGTGTTCGCCTTGTTTAGGTAGATCTGGAGCATCATAATTGTCATCATCTTCACCCTCTTCAACCTCATTATGGTGTGCCTCTAGGTATGGGGGTGGAGGGGGCGGGTTTATAAAGTAGCCAGCATATGGTTGTGCAACAGTTGTAAACCCTGCTCAGCCTAAGCACCTGTTATAACATAGTCATCACAGTCAATGGAGAGGCGTATTTGTTGAAACTGCTTAGCTTGCAAGAAAAAGACAGTTGCATATATTATACTTAGGTATGTCATATAAGGAATAGCAATTACAGAAAATGAACTTACCAACTATCCTAGCAGAGCTTTGGTAAGATTGAGATAACAACGTGTGATATCCTTGTACCATTGTCGGTATTGGTGCTCGACTCCTTTAGGCCCTTGATCTACACAATTCTAGAATATCGATCTTGCCACTCAGATATGTGTTGCACATGATGTCTTACCCAATCTACCTTAACTATCTCTCGTAGATCTATGGAGTGCAATGACTCATAATGTCAACAAGGGGCAGATGCCTCTAGAAACCACCAAATTGGTGTACAACTTGCTCTAAGAAGCAAAACTCTATAATAGGAAAGCAAATGAGTAAGACTTAAGTTGCCCATTTAGCCTTCCTTCAATAAGAGGACTTGGGGAGCATCTCTAAGATCTCATCAGGGTAATGCTCCTAATCGACCTACAATACTACAATTTGAGAGTTAAGGTATGGATAAGTAATATAGGCTTTGTTAACAAAACAATTATAGGTATATACTCAATTCGGACTTTATTGGTCCAATGCCTCTTAATAAGCCTTAATGATATGCTTAGGATGTTGGTGAGTGTCACGATCCATGCTCCATTTAGCCACTAGAAGCCTCAAACTATTAATAGACATACCGTGTCTTTTGATTGGAGTAATGTGTGGGAACCAATCCCTTGCCCATGATTGAAGAAGGATCGAACAATCATTGATCTCCTTAGACTCGGCTCGAGATGCGAGGCATAGGTAGCAGTATAGCCATGTTAGGCATGCCAACCCCCAACTGTATTGTCTTGCCTTATGGAAGTCCTTTAAGAGCAATAAGAACATAAGGTAGGCATACTGGCTAGATTTGTTATAGAATATAGATCCACTAAGTAGCTGCAAGACAAAAGCCTACGTATGTCGCCTAACTTGCTCATCATTGGCACTCATAAGAAGCATTCAGAATGTCCTCCATAGCTACAACATTGTCACATGTTGTCCCCTAATCTGTTTGGCCATAGGGACAACACTTAGCAGTCGAGTACAAATTTGAGTCCAATTGTCGATAATGGTCCCTGTTATCGATAAGCCATCTACTGATAAGCCTAATTGGACCTCTACATCTTGTAAAGTGATGGTGAACTCTCTATGGGCCATGTGAAAAATATGTCTCTAGTCTCCACTTCTTTACAAGTGCTATGATCGTGTGCCAGTCTAACTGGATAAATGAAAAATGGAGTAATCCTAGGAAACTAGCCTGCTTTAGGTAAGGCTCCATGCAGGGGTCCAATAGGATACCATTCTTCGCATCGTTTGCCTTAGTGCTTTGTAACGTTGGCACACAATAAGCCATTCATTTTCTTGAAAATAGGTGAATTGAAGTAATTAGTATCTACATATAGTTGGTGTTCGTACTGCGTTGTATGAAACGCCTTATTGTACTTACATGGCCTTCCCACACTCTCTATGATCTGTAGCGATCCTGACAAGTGAGCATTGATCTATCAATAGGTTTGGGCTCCATCTAGCTTGAAACATCAAAAGCATTAAGTTATTACGCATATATAGGACAACATAAATATAATATTTGTATATTAAGTATAAAAACCAAACAAGATATTCATGCATTCCTAGATATAATTCGAATACCCTATCTATTTCTCTATGAACATGCCCTTCTTGCCTACATACACTCTATGATGCTCTATCTAGTTGCTCTCTAATGTCCATCTCCATATGGGGCTATTTTCAACTAAGCCTTCCTTTCTTGCGCTTTAAATCTAGATTAGGGTGAATGGTCGAAAGATTGGTGATAATCAGCTAGTTTGATGGATCACCTATAAGGAAGAAGTAGGTCTTGTAACACTAAATTTGATGTGTTGACTTGTACCATTCGCCAATAGATTACATGATTTCAACTCGTTGATATCCACCCTACCTATATCGGCATCAATCTTGACGCCATTGTAAACCCTTTTAAACATTATAGAAAATGTTGTATTTGTTCGTAGTTTCAACATTTTCACTGAATCCTTAACATACTTTGGGTCGGTGTTCCCCCTCACAATATTCCCATGAGTATATATAAAAAATTTAACCAAACCTACCATTTTCCACCTATTGACATCATAATTAACATCTATGATTAGTTTAGTGTATGATATTCAATGGGAATTCCAATGGCACCACAAATTTCACTAACCTAACTTAACAAACTCTCACATGCATTTCACCAAAAATAGGGTAAGCATTTTATGTTTTACTCCAAAACACATTGTATTCTATGATTATCTCAAACAACATTGTACAATGTAACACATATACATGTAACAACATTTAATCATGATAACATTTGCATACATCTCTATCACTTACATGAGAAAAACATAACAAATTGAACTAGTTTCAAAAGTAATCTAGGGTTTGTTTAATTTCAATAAATGTGTCAAAATTACATGAAAAAGATGTATAGACTAAGTTTAGTATAGATATTACCTTAACTAATTGAAGAGAAACAAGCGAAATGACAAATCAAAGCACTTTAAGGAAGCACCCGCGGAGAAGTGACAGTTAGAGAGAGAGTTTTTGGTTTCATAATGGTTGGAATCATAAAACGGGGCTTTTGTTCGTGTGTTATGTAGTGCTAGTGGAAGACACACATTAAAGTGAAGGTGCATTCACGGTGTATGTCTTCTCCTTTCATAAGGCCCCTGTACTAAAGGCACACATCGGTCATGCACCTTCAACATTGACAATAAAGAAGGCACACTTTTGATGTGCACCTTCTTCTTGCAAAATTGGCTAAGCATGTGTGCCTTCATAGCCCTTTAAAGGTAATAAGTTTAGGAGGAGCCCTTTTTTTTGACAAAGTTAGGAGAAATGCATTTGGGTGCATTTTTCACTACTCATCTCTTCTAGCATCACTTTGGTCCTATATATAAATGTTTTTCATCAATGAGACAACTAATTCTCCTACTATATGCCAACCTACTTGGAAAAACATAGCATGTAACCTATCCTTACTAGGTGCCTTCTAAGGATTCATGCTTTTTAGAGCGTTCAAAACTTCATAATCGTCAATCGATCTATCTAATAGGATTATCTACTTATTAATTAACCCTCCTAGCATATCTAAAGGAATAGGATTGATCATTGAATTATTAATGCACTCAGTTGTAAACAAATTTAAGAAATGACTTTGAATATGCATTTTCAACTAGGCTTCATTTGAAATCCAATTGCTAACCGTATCCTTAAGATTTAAAATTCAATTCTTCGAGCACCTAGTTAACACCTAGTTAGCTTTCCACAAAATTTCCTCTCTCTCCTGAATAGTTGTAAGACATTCCCTTAGGGAGTTCTCTAATTCAAGAAGGAAGGAATTAGGTCATAAATTTCTCAACCCTTAACAATCTAGAAAATGTACGCTTTTCTTTTTTTTTTTCCACACAAAGCAACCAAAAGCTTCTAAATTCCATCTGGTAGCCTCTTGAAGAGAAGTCCTTGAAGCACTTAGATAAGAAAAGCTATTGTTGGACCATACCTTTCGCACTAAATTGAAAAAACTTCGGATGAGTTAGCCACATTGGCCAAAATTTGAGTGGCCTTTTTTCTCTTGGCCTAAAATATGAAGGCCTCGTGTTTTTTAATTAAAACAACATGATCTAAGGGCCATTTAGATAAATGTTGAACAATAACTTCAAGATAAATTTGTTTCCATGAAGATTTACACATGCTTGATTAATCCTAGTTTGGATAAGACTTGTTAACTCCTTATTAGACCAAGTGAACCTTGGGCCAACAAATTCTAAATCAACTACACCACAATCTCTCATACAATTAGAATAAACCTACATGCGTCTCTTATCAAAGTGTAAGCTACCCTAGTTCTTAGCAAGAGAAACTATTTCATTAAAATCCCTGACAATACACCATGGTTAATTTCTTATGTTCTGTACATAGTGCCTTAATTATTGAAACAAAATTGCCACAATAGTAATCTCTTATATAAAAGTTGATTGGTGTACATGACAATTAAAAACCAAGAAGAAGAGGAGAAGTTGATTTTTTTTTTTTTTTTGAAAACTCAAATCTAAGTTGTTCCATATCACTAATGGGAATGATTACTTGACCAACATTGCCAAGTATGGGAAAGAGGAAGATAAATTTGCAAGCCTATCAATTAATAACGATTTATGATTTTAGCAAATTGGAAAAAAAGAAAAAAGGTCACGATTAACATAAAAATATCAACTGCAAATAGCAAATCCATAGAAATTCACATGTTATCCTATCTTCCATATTTGTCATAATACATCACGCCATGTATACATAAAACACAATAATGTCGTCGTCTTCAGACCTACAATATCATTAGGTTGGTCTAACCATAGTTAATAGCAGTAGTTTGAATGAAATTTGATACTTCTTTTATCATAAGATAGACTAGATGAGATGTACTTTTTAGGAACTGTCATTATCTGCATGTACATCTCATATATAATCTTAATTGTATTCTCAATCTGACTGATGAAGGACAAGTATAAGACCTACTAAGTTGCTCAAGCAAACCTAAGTATATAAACCCTAAACCTTTCGTTCTTAAAGACCTAAGACAAATTTAATTACCAACCCTAAATAACCCTAGAAAATTAGAATTGACTAAGAACACCAATCTATTCGTAGAATTAGGGTCTACAGAGTTGACAACAATAGAAAGTACCAAAACTGATAGCAAAAATTAAATTAGTAAAAGAAGAAAGCTTATGGGACTAAGAAAAATTAACTTAACAATTATCTAGTAAAGAAATTTAAAATTAATGTTATAACCCCATATATATATATAAAATAAGCTATAGAAGGTAGAAATTATTAATAGGTAGTAAAAAAAAAGAAGTTATTATAAGATAAAAGTCAAAACATTAATTATAAAGCATTTACCAAGGATTGAAGATGATAAAAAGTAAGAAAAAGACTAATTTGCCCCCTAGACGTAAAAGTAGGTAGTAAAAAAAAAAAAAGAAAGGCAAAAATAGAATAGTAAATAGCAAACTAATAATAAATAAGGGTAAAAAACATGGTGATGACCCATACCTAAGACATCATCATGACATGTTCTCAAATAAAAGTAAAACATTTATTTAGAAAAGTAAATTAAATAATAAAATAATTGGATAAAATACTAAAATATGATAAAAATACCTTACAAAGCATCATAAAATACCTAATAAACATGAAAATAACTCTAGAAATGTTAAACAATCAATGACATGTTAAAAAAAAATCCAACAACTTATAAGGAAGTAAATTTTTTTTTATAAAATTAGTAAATATTAGAAGATTATTAAAGTATGTTAATAACTTCCTTAAGAATTTACCAAAAATTATAGAAGTGGTGAAAAACTTAAAAAATCACCTGGATACATGTCATAGATTCAAGAACACGTGTCAATTTTTGTATGAATTTACACTAACTCAAAAATTATTAAAATATTAGATATAGGCTGGTTGGTGATAGGTATAGAGCTCTTCCTTTTCTTTTTTGCTTACCAGTATTCCTCTTATCTTTTAATGCCTTCTACCCATGATTGCCCAGCACCTATACTTCTTCAAAAATTCACCAAAATTTGTACACTTGTTTGAAAACTGTGAAATTTTAATTAACATCATTTGGAATGTGAGTCTAATTTGGAATAATTTTTAGATACATGTACGATTTAATAATAATTCTTGAACACTATAAATAACCGTCTACTCTCTTAAAAAAATTCACACCACTCAAACTAACCCTCTTAAATTAGGGGAGCTTCTCAATATTCTTACTAAGAGGTTAGGCAAGGTTGGAGTGGTGGTGATTGCTCCTTAGTGGTGGTTTTGGCTATTTTGGTGGTCTTTACTTTAATAATTTTGGAACATTCAATTCAATTTGTTTTAAGGAGTCCTTTTTCCTGTTAGTACTTTATAACATATATTCTTGTAGTAATTTTCTTAGAATTAATTTTGTATGTTTAGTATTTTTTATATTTTTCGTAAATTTCTATCTATTTTACTAAAATATACTAGTTTTAAAGAAAAAAATGTACAACCTTATTTCGTGGCTTCCTAAGATCCCTAAAATTTTTCTCATTCTTCGATATAGTTAATATAACCTTTAGGTTCCATCCATGATAATTGTTAATTTATTTTCTAATTTTCTTACTATTTTAACCTTATTTTCAATTAAATAGTAGAATATACGACAAATATATAAATATTTCAGAATAATTGCCATTAAATTTACATTATGTATATCTAAGTTCTCCTATAATTTCTATTTCTTTAAATAAAGTGGCTTCTTATCCATAATACTTTATCTTCAAATTACTATGCTAAGTACGTTCCTATAAATTATATATACATTATACCTAGTGATAGTCATACTTAATTTTACAAAAAGTTACATGTTCCTCTTTAGCAAGATATTTATAAATAATATCTCCTTACATGTATATATAGTAATGCGTAAAGTAAATCTATACAATATAAAAAATCACTAACCTATTATCATACGGGTATAACAAAAAAATAACTAATACTTAACTTTCTTTTAGGATTTCAAAAATCGTTATTTGGAGGATTTTAGGAACTAATGAATAGGTAAGTGTCTTGGCTCATTACAATTCTTCATGTGTTACCAAGAAGTAGTAAGCCATTATATTGCTTATGCTTGTAAAGCAGTTATATATGTGCATGTTGTAAATGTGGATGTAAGATTTTTGATTGATGACTTATGTCGCTTGGTTTAAAACATATAATATTTTGATTTGGTATGAAATTACAGGTTGATCATCTAATTAACTTAAGCAATGTAATATCCAACTCTAAAAATTATATATACATAACGTACTTACATTCTGCATTTTCCCATCAAGACCACCATACGATAGGGAAATAAGATTTCCTTCTTTTAGTCCTATAGAATTGAAATGATAAGATAGGGGTTTGCTGTCAGGTTAGAAAGTATCAAGAATGATAGTTTAGAATGGGTATAGAAGGGATGAAGGAAAGTCTATTGCACATCCTCAAATTGATGAGAAAGTTTGGGCCTACAAGTTGTGAGTTGTAGAAACCCCTCGAACCTAAGTTAAAGTGAGGTTAATTTCTCTAGTCTCACGATGTACCGGCTAACGTCGTATGAATGACACTTTGCTTGTTGTATTGCACTCTAAAAGGACTTACTTGCTTTATTTGTTTACGTATAACACTTATCTCATACCACTTACTAAGCACGTAGTTTCACTCATAACCTTATAGTTATTCTTTTGTAAATTAACTCTACAAAAGCTTAGGAAGAGAGAAATGAGTGGAGTTCAATTAGTAGAAGCTAACAAACCACTCTGCTAGATGATTTGAAATAGGAACTTTAAGATAAAGGAGGCATTGTTCTTTAAAGTTATTAGTAAGCATGCTTTGTTTCAACTAAATGTTGCTAGCTTGAATGTGAAGCCTTATGTATATCAATGATGAAATGATAGCTATGAGCCCTATGATATTATCGACCATTGATATGCATAATAGGACTGTTACAGTATAGGTACTTGAGGCATGATAGTCTTAAAGTGGTATCTAAGTGTTATAACCCTTAAGAACTACGTGGTAAAAAAAAAAAAAAAAAAAAATGAAGAGCTTAGACAATATTGAGAGTGGCTAGCATGGTAGACTTAAGTAATAAAAATATGAGACTTATTGCTCGAAAATTAAAACATATGACTTAGATCTTAACTTTAAAACATTAAGGTTGAAATTATCTTCTACATTAAGATATTGACTTTCCTTTGAAGCTTCTTTGGTTTCATTATGATATGACCAACTTGTTCTATTTGCTTCATTGAAGATAAGATGGATCTTAACATTTGAAGTCCGTAAGAAGCTCTAAGTCCAATGAACAAAGAAAGAAGAACTTCTAATTTGGCTTTCATCATTTAAATAACCTGGTAGCATCTAATCTAGTTTTCTCATTATCAAGTTCTTTCTACAAACACCTCTGTTGATCTTCTTTTGTGAACCATTTGAATCTACTAAAAACCTTCCTATTTCAAGTTAAGCACATTTCTTAAAACCAAATTGACTTAGTTTTCTCATATGGCCTTTCTTCCAATTGACCTAAATCTAAAATTTTCATCTCATCCTATATCATGTCCTAACCATAAAAACAACCATGTAAGCCTATTGGCCCCTATAAACTCAAATACCATTAATTCTTCTTGAAAAAGTAAGAGCTTTCAATAACCACATTGAGTTTCTCAAGCAATAGTCTCTGTGCTTTGGAGTAAGGAGATTTTGAAATTCCCTATTATGCCCCCTTTAGTTGTTACTTCATTAGTTTGACACTATTTGGTTCATCGAAACCAAAACCTTAATCTTATATATTACACTTCTATAAGCCTTATCCAAAATAAGATTATCTACCTACTTTTTCAAATTCAAAACTAATGAGTTTTCTTAAAATAAATCTAATCCAACAATCTTAGCCTATGAGTAACAATTATTATTCCTTAGTCTCATCTGATTTCCCTTTTTCATAAATTCGACTTGTTCTCTTTAAATCTTAACCAATTTTCTATAATCCTGTGTTATTGCTAATACAACACTATATCAATCTAATTTTAAATAAATTTTTCTTTCCATAATTAACATGTCACGTCCTTTAAAAGAAATCCTTGCAATTCAAAATTTCCTCTTTTTTTTCTCAGCCACCACCTTTAGATCCATTATTTTCAAATATACAAGAAAAGTTACAAATATAATATTATTCGGTATTCATTTCATTCGTCATGAAAGAATTTAACCATAATATATGCTATAGTTATTAATCCACCATTTATCTTTCTACCCATATTCCTTGTACCTCTTCAACTCTCATAATGACATATTTAAACTAATGATTCTTCACATAAAATTGATCTTTAAGCAATCAATCTCTTTTTCACTCACTTAATTATTGTCCTTTTGTCTCACTTGGACCGAGTAAACCCTAAATTGAATATTAATTCTAACTTTTGTACTATCATTTTATAAAACTATATTTGACCAAGTTAATAAATTATGCTTCCAAACTTAATAACCGTAAGCTTAAAACCAACTCCTTGACCTATTCAAAGTTTACCTATTTACTGTATAATTTAATTTAAGTGCCCCTTTCTTATGTATACATACACTTTATAAAAGAACCAATTTTGCCTAACCCTTACATAGAAACATCAATTCTTGATATTTATTCATCGTCTTTTGTGATCTTTATTTGGAATGAAAATTTCTAAGTTGCAATTGGATACATCTCTCTAAACCAAACTTCCCATGAACCATCGGACTTTCAATTTCTGCATCTAGATTTATTGAAACACAAACTCTAATCTAAAATAGAACTTTATCAATTAAAGCCAAGTGTCTTCTTGTACTCCCACATTGACAAATAACCAATTTTCTTCATACTTCTGAAAAGAAAAACATTAATTTGTTAATTGTTTATTATCTTCCCTAATCTCCATTATTGTAATTCACTGAATTACAATTTGACTTGTCTTATTGGAAAATTGAATCAACTAAGCCTTTTTATCAAGCTTAAGACAATCCAGTTCTTGGCTCTAATACAAAGACCTTATTGATTTTATTCTTTATTATCTATTTTTCTTCCAAATATCTTAAACAAATTTATACCCTAGAAACAAACCTATGATTTGAAACTATTTTTAACCAACCAAATTTGATATTCTCACATGCTTACCCAGCTTTGAATCATCAATAGATGATTCTAATTAACCATATACCAACGAAATTCCCTAAAGATCCTTACCAACTTTTATTTTGCATTCCATTACAGATCTAGATTAAGACCACCTTAACTCTAAAAATAATACGTTTTGTTGAACATTATAACTATCCATTACCTTTCATAACTTCTTGATCTCCAAACTATAATCACTTTTCTTATCAACCAAAGAAGTATTACCTTGTTTTGTAAAGACTTCTCTTAAATATGAGAATTATTGATACCCTTTCCTTAAATACAAACCAGTACATCATTCCCAACTTTTTCCATTAAACTTAACAACTGATCTAAAGCCAACAAAATTAAACATGGGTAATCAAGATAAGTTCCAATTGGAATTAGAGTACACAGTGGAAGTGTAAGAATGTCAACTACTCGAAGTTTTGACAATGAAACTTTTTGAAGAGGGGATAGAATGTAAAACTCGTTAACTTGCTTAAGTAAACCTATGGAAATAAATCCCAAACCCTACGTTCTTAAGGACCTAATACAAATTCTATTACCAAGATCATAGTCCCAAATAACCCTAGAATATGAGAATTGACTAAGAACATAGACCTACCTGTAGAATTAGGGTCTATAAAGTTGACAACAGTAGAAAGTACTAAAACTGATAGAAAAAATTAGATTAGTAAAAGAAGAAAACTTAAGGGACTAATTCTACGGGTATACAAATATACAAATGTCAAACAACCAATGATATGTTATAAAAATATCGAACAACTTGTAAGGAAAGTAAAAAAAAATTTATAAAATTAGTAAATATCAAAAAATTGTTAAAATATGTTGATAAGTTCCTCAAAAATTCACCAAAAACTGTATAAGTGGTGAAAAATGTTCAAAAATTATCTAAACACATGTCATAGGGTCAAAAACACATGACAATTTTTGCACGAATTTACACTTACTAGAAAATTACTAAAATATCAAATAACTTCTTGTACACTTATTCAAAATTTGTGAAATTTTAATAGGAGACATGTAAATTATTTGGAACATGTTTCTAATTTTTCATAATTTTTTGATAAATGTACAATTTAATAATAATAATTCTTAAACACTATAAATACCTCTCTCTTCACTAATAATAATTCTTATAGAGCTTCTTTATATTCCTTCTAAGGGGTTAGACAAGGTTGTAGTAGTGGCAGCGATCGCCTTTTTATAGCGGTTTTGGCCATTTTGGTGATTTTCACTTCAATAATTTTGTAACTTTAAATTCATATTGTTTTGAGGAGCCTTTTTGCCTGTAAGTACTTTATAACATATATTCTTGTAGTAATTTTCCTAGAATTAATTTTGTATGTTTAGTATTTTTTATATTTTTCATAAATTTCTATCTATTTTACTAAAATATACTAGTTTTAAAGAAAAAATTGTAAAATCCTATTTATTGGCTTCCTAAAATCTCCAAACTTTTTTTCATGCTTTGATATATTTAATATGACCTTTTGGTTCCATCCTTGATAATTGTTAATTTGTTTTCCAATTTTCTTACTATTTTAGCCTTATTTCCAATTAAATAGTAGAATATATGATAAATATATAATATATAAATATTTCAGACTAATAGCTATTAAATTTACATTATGTATATTAAGTTCTCCTATGATTTCTATTTCTTTAAATGCAGTAACCTTTTATCTATAATACTTTATCTAGAAATTATAGTGTTAAGTACATTCTGATAAATTATATATACATTATACCTAATAGTAGTCACACTTACTTTTACAAAAAGTTACACATTCCTCTTTAGCAAGATATTTATAAATAATATCTCCTTACATGTATATATAATAATGCGTAAAGTAAATCTATACAATATAAAATATCACTAACCTATTATCATATAGGTATAACAAAAATATAACTAATACATAATTTTCTTTTAAGATTTCAACATTCGTTATTTGGCGGATTTTAAGAACCAATAAACAGGTAAGTGGCCTATCTCATAGCAATTCTTAATGTTTTATTAAGGAGTAGTAAGCTGTTATATTACTTATGTTAGTAAAGTAGTTGTATGTGCACATATCATGAATATGGATGTAAGATTTTTTATTGATGACTTGTGTTGCTTGGCTTGAAATATATAATATTTTGATTTGGTATGGAATTACTAGTTGATCGCTTAATTAACTACTAATCTAATATCTAACTCTAAAATTATACATGCATAGCATACTTGCATTTTGCATTTTCCCATCAACATTACCCATACGATAGGGAAATAAGATTTCCTTCTTTTAGTCCTTTAGAGCTAAAATGACAAGAGGAGAGGTTATCGTCAAGTTAGAAATTATCAAAAAGGATAGTTTGGAATTGGTATAGAGGAGACAAGGGAAAGTCTATTGCACATCCTCAAATTAATGGAAAAGTTTAGGCCTACAAGTGGCGAGCTGTAGAAACCCCTCAAATCCAAGCTAGAGTGGGATTATTTTCTCTACTTTCATGACGTGTCGGTCAACGTTTGCGAATAACACTTTAATTGTTGCATTGAATTCTAAAAGGACTTGGTTGCCTTCCTTGTTTATGTATAATGCTTATCCCTTACCATTTACTAAGTATGTGGTTTCACTCATAGCCATATAATTATTTTTTATAGGTTAATTCTACAAAAACTTAGGAAAGGAGAAATGAGTGAGGTTCAATTAAGAGAAGCTGATAAACCACTTTGCTAGGCAATTTGAAATAGGAACTTTAAGATAAAGGCGGCATTGTTCTTTAATGTTATTAGTAGGCATACTTTGCTTCTACTAAATGCTGCTACCTCAAATGTGAAATCTTGTATATATCAATGGTAAAATGGGAGTTATGAGCTCTATACTATCATTGACCATTAATATGCATGGTAGGATTGTCATAACAACAAATTCCTCTAATTTCTTGTTTTTCTAAAACAACTAGCTAATTTTGTAGTTACGATAAGTATGGAAAAAAAAAAAAAACTAAACTCCTTTAAGACTTTTTCATTTATTGTTGCTATTGAATTTTAAAATTTTCAATTACATTAGTCAATTTTAGAAGGTTTTGGAAATCTCAATTAGATAAAACTTCTTAATTTTAGTAGTTAAATCTTAAAGCTATATATTCAAATGATGCAAATTATTTATAGTTTGAGCAATAATATAAATTTATTTATTTTACTTATCTTATAAACTCATACCCGCAATGCATGTTTAAAGCTTACAATGGTGTAATAAAACTTAAAATATAATACAATTTCTGAATCAAATAATGGTTACATTTGATGACTTATAAAAAAAAATTAATATATAAATAGTTTGAAAATATTATATAATAAAGAGACAAAGCAATTAAATAATACATCATATTTATTTTTAAAATTCCAAAAAATATATTAAACGCATTTCATTTACTTCATTGAAAAAATTGTAGTTTTCCTATAACATATGAGATATTGACTCCTCAGTTTCAATGGAAAAACATATAGTTTTCTTTTTAGTTTGCTCTTCACTTGAAGTATAATGTATTTCATGATAACATTTAATTGAAAAGTTAAATGATTTTTTTTTAATCTGTACATATATATGAACATGAACTAACATATGCATGCACACGTATATCAATAAATGTAAGATGTCATACCTTAGCATTGTTTCTTATTTGTTTTTACACCTAAATCTCTGTTAATAGCTAGAATTCTCACTTAACAAAATTGGTAAAGTAAAATGGTATAAAGACTTTCATATTTCAATTTATTAAAAATGCATAATTACAACAATTGAGAACTTAGCACAATAAATGGCGTTGATGCAATTCAAATAGTAAACTTAATATTATTATGAGAAAATAAAAAAACATATTATCTCAACAATTTAAAGTTAGCAGTTAAAAAATTACAAATATAGAATTTGTGAGAAAGACAACCAAATATAAAAGTAAAATTAAAAACAAGTGTACAAAAGAGAAACACTTGAATTTTTAACTTTCTTTTTTTCCAAAAAGAGAAGGCTTCTATCATATGTGCAAAATGTTTAGTACATTATACAAATCCTCCTTTGACAAAACATGATAAAAAAACACAATAATTACATAGAATTTGAAAAAGAATGAAGATGAGAGTTTGATAATCTAATCCAAAGTACACATCCTCTTTTGAGTGTAAGTTGCAATCCAATTTACTGCTTTATGTGAAGATCTTAAGGAGAATTCCACTGACTTTAAAGAAGGAATGAACACCAACCAAATATGTAATAATAAGCCAACAAAAGTAATGTTACTATTCAAACTAAAATTGATTAACAATTACAACTTACATTAACTAAAGAAAACACATGGAAAAACAATAAAAGGTAAAAGTAATCTAGAGGGACTTATCAAGATTAGAGAGATAACCAAGAGTCGAGAAAGAAGAAAAAAAGAAATTAGAGTTGATAGCAAAGATGAAGTGACTATATCAAAAAAACCAATCTTTTCACAAAATTCAAACAAAGCCATAAATCAAAACCTTAAGAATACACAAAACTTATAATTGCTATTCATCATTGCTTACCACAAAATTCCTCATTTTGAAGTGAAGTAAAAATCCTTGAATTCCTCTTATACTGCAAACTTAACAGTACGGAATCAGAATGTGAAAATGAAACTGGAATTAAAATTGAGTGAAATTTAATTCTAGGAGAGAGAAATCAGGGTTTCTATTATAGGTTTTTCTAAGTGAGGAAAGTGAAATATAATCCTACACTAACGATAGGCATGTTTTTGTGAATGCATATAAGAGAGTGAAGAAAGAAGAAAGTCCAGATGGGTAACTTCAAGTAAATTTGCTATAAAAACCTAGGATTGAATTTAGGAATATGGAATAATACTATTTTAATTCATCACCATAATTTGCTTAATAAAGACTATTTTCAATTAAAAAAGAAAACACATGGGTGAGAAAAATATGGATTATTATGGAATGGGATGTGAGAACTACCAAAGAAAATGATATGTGTATGTTTGAAACAGTAGACTTAAAGAGGATGGGTTACGTAGTGAGTGGAGGAGGCTTGTGACTTGATGATGAAAAGATTAGAGCAATTGTTGAGTAGCTAACTCCTACTACTTGTACTGACATGAGAAGCTTCCACGGACTGGCCTCATTTTATAGAAGGTTTATTAGGAATTTCAGCACCATCATTACGCTGCTTACCGAGCTAATGAAGAAGAACACCAACTTCCGAGGGAGAGAAAGGGAGAAGAGGAGTTTTGTCGACATAAAAGAAAGATTGAACTCCGCCCCGGTATTAGTACTACCTAACTTTGACAAAATTTTTAAGCTGGAATGCAACGCATCGGGCATTGGAATAGGTGTTGTCCCGATGTAGGAAGGCTAGTTAATTGCCTTCCATAGTGAGAAGCTCCGAAGACCCCAACTAAACTACTTTGTGTATGATAAGGAACTTTTGGCACTAATACAAGTGATGTAAGTATGATAATGTTATTTATTGTTGAGAGAATTTGTTACATATACTAACCATGAATCATTGAAGTACCTCCAAAGTTAGACCAATTTGTCAAAGTGACAAGCGAGATGGGTTGAATTCCTTAAAAGATTCAATTTCGTAATTAAGTACATGTAAGGAAAGAGCAACATAGTTGCAGATGCTCTTTCGAGGAGACATGCGCTTTTATCAAAACTGTAGACTAAGCTGGTTGGGTTTGCAAGTATCAAAGAATAGTACTTCGAGGATCTACACTTTGGACCAATAATTTCATGATGCGTGGATGGGAGGATAGTGGACGAGTATTATGTGGAGGATAGCTACCTGTTCCGAGGGGGGAAACTATGTGTGCCGACTTGTTTCTTATGGGAATTTATTAATTAAGGAAGCTTATAGTAAAGAACTCTTCGAATACTTTAGGGAGAGGAAGACTTGTGAACTATTGAATGGCCGATTCTTTTGGCCAAGAATGTGGAGAGATGTGTACTGTGTTGTCAAAAGTTGTGCTGTATGCAAAAAGGCCAAGTGTTGAGCCGAACAAGGGAAAGTAATGCCCCTACTTGTTTCGACGAGGTCGTGGATTGAACTGAGCATGGACTTTGTTCTCGAATGCCATGAACTGCTCAAGGAAAAGATTCTATAATGGTTGTCGTAGATCGGTTCAGTAAGATTGCATACTTCATGCCCTACACCAAAACTAACGACGCTTCAGCTATTGCTTCTCTTTTCTTACAAGACGTCTTGCGAATACATGGCGTGCCAAGAAATGTAGTCTTTGATAGAGACCCGAAGTTCTTAAGCCATTTCTGGAGAACCTTGTGGCATTGGTTGGGAATCAAATTACTCTTCGGTACCTCATGTTACCCCTAAACTAACGGCCAAATAGAGGTGGTTAATAGTACTTTGGGTTCATTGCTTCGAGCTGTAGTAGGCAAGAACTTGGCTGATTGGGATGTTTGCCTGCCAGTGGTTGAGTTTGCCTATAAATGAACTATACATGACACCACTAAACAAACTCTCTTCAAAGTGGTCTATGGATTTAATCCCGAGTTACCCCTCGACCACACCTTTATACCAGCACCCGTACAAGAGGACCCCGATGCCTTGACCAGAGTACAATCTCTTCAGCACATCTATTATAAGGTCATTCAGCATATTAACTAAGCTACCAAAAGAATGCAAGAAAAAGACCAATGGTAGGTCGGCTAAATAATTTCAGCTGGGAGACTTGGTATGGCTACACCTCAGTAAGGAGAGGTTCCTGAACAAGAGGAAGAACAAATTATTTGCAAGAGTGAAAGGACCTTTCAGAATTCTCTAAAAAATCAGTGATAACACCTATAGGTTGGAATTGCCTAAAGACTATGGGGTTTCTAATGCCTTCAACATTGCAGACCTCAATCCACATCACCCTGATGGAGAACTGAGTGAACACCATTCAAATTTGATCCCAAATCCAAAACAATCTGGAGGGAATGATGGGAATCAGGCTATCGGACCTTTGACCCGCAGCCAAGCCTGAGTATTAGAGGGGCTAGCATGATGAATCCTTCTATTTTAACTAACCCCTGTCGAGGCTGAGTACTTCTTTATTGAGTCACCTTTTATGCCATACCGTATGACTACTCATTCTTTTGTAGTATGTCAAGTTGATGATTACTCTCTAGCGCTGAGCCGATCAATTACCAGGCATCTTCCTTACCAAGTAGTCGAGAGAGAGAGAGAGTCTAAACTGACTAAGCCATCCCTGCTCGAATAAACCCATCTATTTGTACTTTTTGTTCGCATCTGCTAACAACCTCGCCAATGTAACCTCTCCAATGCAGCATCACCACGTGTATAGTATCATATGTAGAATTTGTAGCACTAATGATTGTTTTCCTTGTCTTTGTATCGTATACATTGCTTCTTTAAGAAATGTCTTTTTTGTCTTTTCCCTCTGAGGCAAGTTGCTCTAACTTACAGGTATAAATACCCTTGTGCCGTGAATCTTTAAAAGTTCCATTGGTGTGTCACATCCTCTAGAGCTGTTCGTAGGTTTTTGCTTACTATTTCATCCGTCATTTTTGCCCCCTTTAGTACTACTTTTCCCATTAACCCTTTTCGAGCTTTTTGTAAACTTGGACCCATCCAGCGACTAGCCTTGTTTGTTCTTGGTTACGGTTCGCAACACGTGTTACTTACTAATTGGATTGTAATTTTTGGAACAATAGTTAAGAGCGAAATTTAAATTGAAAGTATGTAAGGAAGTCTTGTTGGACTAGACTAATCATGAGTTACTGTTTCCTTAGGAAAGAAATAAGGCCACACCAAGAAGGTTAGCATGCTACTAGATTAGCCCTGATGGTATTAGGGATTAGGAGACATTTTCAAAAACTAAGAAGAATGTGCATGCCCCATATGGTTAGTAAGGAAGGGGATGTTTATAGCACTTGCTTTTTAAATAAGAATTTATGCTTGTTAGCAAACTTTCAAGAAAAAAAAAAAAGAGACAAAAAGAAAAAATTAACAAAGAAAAAGAGAAAAAAAAAAAAGAGAGAAAGTAAAGGTTTATTATAAGTTTTTTCTATCCATTTTTAAATCCATATTGGCTCGAGTAACTAATCTTTCAATTCATGTCACCTACTTCCTTTTCAATGTGATCACACCTTTTAAAGTTGACCATAATTGTCTAAGTCCTTTTCCCTAATATAGTTTTTGATATCCATTAACTCTTTTTTAAATCAAGGGACCTAATCCCTAATACCTTTTTTGTCATAAATGATTTTCACCAAATTCCTCATTTGTAAATTTTTCAAGTCAAGTGGTTTTTCAAATTGGATGCATTCCCCTCATTTGCTTGCACTTTCTTTGTTAGGGTCTTAGCTAGCCCATAGGATGCTTTCCCTTCATTACATCTACTTTAGGGTTATAGTAAGCTTGTAGAGCGTTATTCCCGTCTTACATTTCCTTTAGGTTTTAAGCTAGCCTATTGGGTACTTTCCCATTTCTCATTCTTTTTTAGGATTTTATCTAGCTCATAGAGCACTATCTCATCTTACCTTTTTCTTTTGGTTCTAACCGGCTTATAGAGTGCTATTAGCGCATAGGGCACTTTCCTTCCTTTGATTTTCCTTCAAGGTTTTAAGTTAGCCCATAAGGCACTTCTCGTCGCTAATCTCTATTTAGTATTTTAGTAAGCTTGTAGGGTGCTTCCCTTCACTAGTATCTTTTAAGGTTTTAGCTAACTTATAGGACGCTTCCCTTTCACTAATCTCTTTTAAGATTTTAGCTAGCTAGCCCATAGGGCACTTTCCTTTCACTAATCCTTTTCAAGATTTTAATCAGCTCATATGGCGCTTCCCTTCATCAATTTCTCTTAAAGTTAGCAAGCCCATAGGATGCTTCCTTTCATCAATTTCTCCTAAGGTTTTAGTAAGCTAGTATAACACTTTCCCTTACCATCTTCTATTTGAGTTTTAACGAGCCCATAAGGACGCTTCCTATCACTAGCTTGTCTTAGGGTTTTAATAAGCCCCTAAGTATTTACCCTTTATCATTTTCTTTTTAGAGTTCTAGCCAACTAAAGGAGCACTATCCCAGCTAGTTGAAGGAGTGTTGTCCCATCTTACATTCTCTTTTGGGTTCTAACCAACTCAAGGAGTGCTATCCTATTGTACATTCTATTTAGGGTGTTAACCAACTCAAGGAGTACTATCTTGTCTTACACTCTCTTTAGGGTTTTAGCTAGCTTAAGGAGTGATGTCCCATCTTACATTCTCTTTTAGAGTTTTAGCCTGCTCAAGGAGCATTATTCTGTCTCATAATCTCTTTTAATGTTTTAGCCTACTCAAGGAACACTATCCTATCTCACATTCTCTTTAAGGTCTTAACTAGCTCAAGGAGCTCTTTACCTATTTGCTTAGATTAGTCAGCTTAGAGAGGTACGACCAGATTTTTATTTCTCTTTAGGGTCATATCTACCTAAAGAAATGCTTTACCATTCGCCTAGGTTAGTTAGCTTAGAGGGGCATGACCAGGTTTCAATTTGTCATTTAGGGTCTTAGTTAGCTTAAGGAGCACTTTACCCACCTACTTAAGTTAGTTAACCTAAAAGACCATGATCAGGTTTTCTAAATTAATTCTCAATTAGGGTTGTTAATCCCCTACAAACTCTCTTACCTAGTTTAGTCAGCTCGTAGGAGCATTAATAAGTGCTATATCGATTTCTCAATTATAGTTGCTAGTCCCATAGAGATCTTCTCACTTAGGTTAGTCAGCTTAGAGGAGCAAAATTAGGTTTTCTAAATTGATTCTCCTATAGGGTTGTTAGTCTTATAGAGATACTCTTGCCTTGGTTAGTTAGCTTAAAGGAGTTGTTGCAAATTGTGATCAAGAATAGATAAGGTCGGTCACTAGATAGGTCCAAGCTTGTAGAAAGCTAGAAAAGAGTTAATGGGGAAAGGTATGAAAGGGGGAAAAATGATGAATGAAATAATAAGTAAAAACCCACGAATAGCTCTAGAGGATATGATACACCAATGAAACTTTCGATGACTCATGGCACAACTCGATATGACATATAAATTGGTCTAATGAGGTTACTCGCCACTTAACCTTGCTTAAAGGAAAGGATAAGAGTGACACCAAGAGTAAACAACAGTGTTTACGCAAGGAAGAAAGTACTCAAAAGTGTATTGATGATAATATGATCTTTTACAGTTACAAGTACAAGGGTATTTATACTCGCAAGTTAGGGCAACTTGCCCTAAAGGGAAAAGACAAAAAGGATATTTCCTAAAGAAGCAATGTACACAATACAAAGGGTAAAAATAAATATATAAGGAAAACAATCATTGATGCTACAGATTTTACATATGATACTATATACGTGGTGATGCTGCATTAGTGAGGTTGTTAGGAAATGCAGATAAAAGGTACAGATAGATGGGTTTGTTCGAACAGGGATGGTTTAGTCAATCTGGACTTTCTCTCTTGGCTTCTCGACAAAGAAGATGTCGAGTAATTGATTGACTCGGTACTAGAAAGTAATCATTAACTTGGCATACTACAAAAGAATGGGCGGTTATACGGTACGACATTAAAGGTGACTCGACAAGAAAGTACTCGACTTCGGCAGGGGTTGGTTGGAACAGAAGGATTCGTTGTGCCAGCCCCTCTAGTCTTCGAGCTTAGCTACGGGTCATAGGTCTGGTAGCCTGATTCCCATCATTCCCTCCAGGTTGTTTTGGATTTGGGATCAAATCTTCATGGTGTTCACTCAGTTCTCTATCAAGATGATATGGACTAAGGTCAGCAATGTTGAAGGCGTTATAAACCCTATAGTTTTCAGGCAATTCTAACCTATAGGCGTTGTCATTGATTTTATGGAGGATTTTGAAAGGTCCTTCTACTCTTGCAAATAATTTGTTCTTCCTCTTGTTCAGGAACCGTTCTTTGCTGAGGTGTAGCCATACCAAGTCTCTTGGTTGAAATTGTTTGACCAACCTACTCTTGGTCTTTTTTTTTTTTTTTTTTTTTTTTGCATTCTTCTAGTAGCTTGGTTAATGTATTGAGTGACTTTATCATAGATGTATTAAAGAGATTGTGCTCTAGCCAAGGCATCGGGGTCCTCTTGCGCAGATGCTGGTACAAGGGTATGGTCGAGGGGCAACTTGGAATTGAATCCATAGACCACTTTAAAGGGAGTCTGCTTAGTAGTGTCATGTACGGTTCGATTATAGGCAGATGTTCTAATTAGCCAAGTTCTTACCTATTGTAGCTCGAAGTAGTGAACCCAAAGTACGATTAACCACCTTTATTTGGCCGTTAATTTAGGGGTAACACGAGGTATTGAAAAGTAATTTGGTTCTCAGCCAATGCCAAAGGGTTTTCCAGAAATGACTTAAGAACTTTGGGTCTCTATCGAAGACTACACTTCTCGGCATGTCGTATATTCACACGACCTCCTATAAGAAAAGACAAGCAATAGCTGAAGCGTCATTAGTTTTAGTGTAGGGTACGGAGTGTACTATCTTACTGAACCTATCTACAACGACTATTATAGAATCTTTGCCTCGAGTAGTTCACAATAGTTTAAGAACAAAGTCCATACTCAGTTCAGTCTACGACCTCGTTGAAACAGGTAGGGGCATTACTTTCCCTTATTCGGCTCAACATTTGGCCTTTTTGGCACACAGCACAGCTTTTGATAACATGATACACATCTCTCCGCATTCTTGGCCAAAAGAATTGGCCATTCAATAGTTCATAGGTCCTCTTCCCGCTAAAATGTCTAGAGAGTCCTTCGCTGTGAGCTTTCCTGATTAATAATTCCCGTATGGAACAAGTCGACACACACAGTTTCCTCCCTTGGAACAAGTAGCCATCCTCCACATAATACTTGTCCACTGTCCTCCCATCCACGCATCGCGAAATTATTGGTCCAAAATTTGGATCCTCGCAGTACTGTTGTTTGATATTTGCAAACCTAAATAGCCTGGTTTTCAATTCTGATAAAAGCGCATGCATCCTCGAAAGAGCATCTACAACTACGTTGCTCTTTTTCGACTAATATTTAATTAATTATGAAATTGAATCCTTCAAGGAATTCAACCCATTTCACCTGCCGCTTTGACAACTTGGTTTGACTTTGAAGGTACCTCAGGATTTATGGTTTGTATATATGAGAAATTCTCTCGACAATAAATAATGTTGTCATACTTGCATTGCTTGGATCAGTTCCAAAAGTTTCTTATCATATATAGGGTAGTTTAGTTGTAGTCCTCTAAGCTTCTCATTGTGGAAGGTAATTAGCTGGCCTTCTTTAATCAGGACATCGCTTATTCCAATGCCCAATGCGTCGCATTCTAACTCGAAAATTTTGTCGAAGTTAGGTAGTATTAATACCAAGGCGGAGGTCAATCTTTCTTTTATGTTAGCAAAACTCCTCTTCTCCCTTTTCTCCCCATTGGAAGTCGGTGTTCTTCTTTGTTATCTTGGTAAGTGGCACGGTGATGGTACTAAAATTCCTCATAAACTTTCTGTAAAACGAAGCTAGTCTATAGAAGCTTTTCACATCAACACAAGTAGCAGGAGTTGGCTACTTGATAATTGCTCTAGTCTTTTCATCATTAATTTGTAAACCTCCTTCACTGACTACATAGCTTGAGAATACCACGTCCTCTTGACAAAAACAACATTTTTTTAAATTGCTGAATAGTCTCTCGGTACGAAGGATATCCAAGACTGCTCTAAGATGTTTATAGTGACTCGGTATGTCGGCACTGTATATTAGGATGTTGTTAAAGTACACTACAATACACTTCCCTATAAGATGTCTTAGCATATGGTTTATAAGCCTTATGAAAGTGCTTGGGGCATTCGACAAGCCAAAAGGCATGACCATCCACTTGTAAAGTCCATGTCAAGTCTTAAACGCAGTCTTCCACTAGTCTCCTGATCTCAAGCGGATTTGATGGTAATAAGATTTAAGATTAATCTTGTTGAAAATCTTGGCTCTACTTAGTTCATCTAACATGTCTTCTAGCCTTGGGATAGGATACCTATATTTGATCGTGATTTTGTTTACGGCTCGGCTGCCAATACACATCCATCAGGTTCCATCCTTCTTCGGCACTAGAAGTGCAGGTACAGCACAAGGGCTAAGACTCTCTCTTACATAGCCTCTCTTTAGCAACTCATTTACTTGACATTGGAGCTCAGACGCCTACTCAAGATTCATCTAATAAGCTAG
The DNA here is from genome assembly GCA_024138015.1 of Lumnitzera littorea. Lineage (NCBI taxonomy): Eukaryota > Viridiplantae > Streptophyta > Magnoliopsida > Myrtales > Combretaceae > Lumnitzera > Lumnitzera littorea. The sequence continues at coordinate 37,981,571 of JAMXBB010000008.1, forward strand.
CTTATTTGGCAGTGCAGTACTGGGTACTAAGTTAATGCAGTGCTTTATTCCTCGAGTTGGGGGCAACCCCTTAGGTAACTATTCTGAGAACAGGTTGGCATATTCATCTAGCAGCTCCTTGATTTCTTGGGGAAGCTCACCTCGCTCCTTCATTTCCAATAGTCGCTTGACTAACAATCGGATCGACTCATCAGCATTGATGGCTTCTCAGAGCTCAGCTTTACTCATCATTAGAGCCTTCTTCAATCCACAAGCAAGTTTTGTCTGCAACTTGTTAACTTATTTCGGTGGCATCAGATTCAGTACGATCTTCTGGTGATCCTTCTTGAACATATACATGTTCTTGTAGTCTTAATGTATAACTCTCCTATCAAACAACTATGGTCTACTTAGCAATACGTGGGAAGCGTACATAGATAGTATGTCATAGAGGATCTGGTTAGAGTAATTCATAATAGTGATCGACAGTAGTATTAGCCAAGTGACATATAATGCTCCTTTCTTACTCAACCAATATAACTTGTATAGCTTGGGATGTGCAACAATTGGCAACTTCAGTTTAGAGACAAGATCGGTTGATGTCACATTGGTGTAACTTCTACTATCCACAATGAGAACACACATCCGATCATTCACCTTGTAGGTGGTGTGAAATAAATTCTCTCTCTACTCCTCCTCTCGTGAGGATTCTATGCTCATCATACGTTAGATAACCATGAGTAACTGGTTTAAGTCCTCGGGGAACACGTCCTCTTTAATCAGTTCTTTCTCGGCAGGAACCTCCTCCTCTTTGGGTTCCTCATTCATACTCTCTACTTCTAACTTTAGGATGTCTCCCTTAATGACCATCGTCCTTTGGTTTGGGCACTAAGTAGCCATATATTTGAACCCTTGGCACCTAAAGCACTTGATTTAGCTGGTCTTTTTGCTAGACCCTTACCCCTTCTCATACGTTTGGGTCGGCACTACATCTTTAAGTTGGCCTTTCTGTTCACCTCTATACTCGATTGAGCTCGGTGACTTGCTTGACCAGGTTGGCTAGTTAGCATTTTGGTGGTTACTCAACTCCTCCTTTTCCTCTCTACTCACTGGGCAATCCTAACGGCTTCATCCATTGTATCTAGTCTTTGGAGCTCCACAACATTTTAAATGTCTCCTCGCAACCCGGTAATGAACCTTGAGACCGTTTGAGCCGATGATTCCTCCACTTTGCAATGTATCATGAGCATTTAAAATTCTTGAACATACTAGTCAATAGTTCGGCTTCCTTATCTCATCTCCTGAAGTCGAGTGAAAGTAACTTGGAGGTATGTTTCTGGCATGAATTTGTTTTTGAGTACTCTCTTCATCTCTGGCCAAGTGTTAATCTCTCGGTACCCCTCTTGTCTTATCATGGATTGAAAATTCTTCCACTACATTGCGGTATATCTAGAGAATTCAACAGTAGTAGTTCTCACTTTCTTATAATCCTCATATTGATAGTAATCAAAGACACGCTCTACCTTCTCTTCCCAATCCTGATACTCGTCAGCATTCCCAAATCCATTGAAACTCTAAATCTAAAGCTTCACATGGTTGGATGCTATAGGGACTCGTACATGCTTCTCTTCAAAATACTCTTCTTCCTTCTTATCAAGCTCTTTCAGGTTTATCCTTCGCCTTACTTGTCTGCTAACTCTTTCACCTCGAATTGGTAGAGTTGGGTTTTGATCTCTAATAGGTTGAGCAGCTTGTGGAGTGTTACGTGCAACCTCAATAGGTTGACAAGACAGCGCATGAACAGTTCAGGTTAAATTTACTAAGAGGTTAGCTACTTCAATAAGTCTCTCATCAATACTTTTGGGAGATCTCTAAGATCGTCGTCCATGGTAGACAACTCCACTATCATCACCAGTACTAATGTTCATACTTGGGTCTATCATTCTTACTCACAATTCAATGCTCAAACAAATACTTTAGAAAGTACAATTAACAACACAACAATCAAATGAACACAATAATTTGCTCTGTTTCACACATGTAAAAACATAGTTTAACAAAACTTCAAGAACTACTATAGTTCACACAAAAACCTTTACTTTGATATCAAGATGTTGCGAACCATAACTAAGAACAGATAAGGCCAGTCGCTGAATGGGCCTAAGCTTGTAGAAAACTCAAAAAGGGTTAATGGGGAAAAAATGATGAATGAAACAGTAAGCAAAAACTCATGAACAACTCTAAAGGATATGACACACCAATGGAACTTCTAAGAACTCACAACACAATTCGATATGACGTACGAAGGTCCAATGAGGTTACTTGCCACCTAACTTTGCTTAAGGGAAATGATAAGAGTGATGCCAAAAGTAAACAACAGTGTTTATGCAAGGAAGAAAGTACTCAAAAGTGTATTGAAGATAATCTGATCCTTTACAGCTACAAGTACAAGGGTATTTATACTCGTAAGTTAAGGCAACTTGCCCTAAAGGGAAAAGAAAAAAATGACATTTTCTAAAGAAGTAATGTATACGATACAAAGGGTAAAAATGAAAATACAAGGAAAATAATCATTGGTGCTACAGATTTTACATATGCTACTATATATGTAGCGATGCTGCATTGGTGAGATTGTTAGAAGATGTAGACAAAAAGTACGGACAGATGAATTTGTTCGAGCAGGGATGGCTTAGTTAGTTTGGACTCTCTCTGTCGGCTTCTTGGCATGGAAGATGCCAAATAATTGATTGGCTTAGTACTAGAGAGTAATCATCAACTCGGCATACTACAGAAGAATGGATATTCATATGGTACAGCATTAAAGGTGACTTGATAAGGAAGTACTTAGCCTCAGTAGGGGTTGGTTAGAACAAAAGGATTTGTCGTGCCAACCCCTCTAGTCCTCGAGCTCGGCTGCTAGTTAGAGGTTTGATAGCCTGATTCCCATCAGGAGCACTGCTAAGTTTTCAAATTGATTCTTATTTACCGTTACTAGTCTTTCAGTAATGCTTTCACCTAGTTTAATTAGCTTTAAGGAGCACTGTTAGGTTTTCAAATTGATTCTTGTTTAAAGTTGCTAATCTTTCAATGATGCCCTTGCCTAGTTTAGTCAGCTCAGATTGATAGGTTTCCAAATTGATTCTTATTTAAGGTTACTAGTCTTTTAGTGATACTCCTACCTAGGTTAGTTAGCTCAATGGAGTACTACTAGGTTTCAAGTCGATTTCCCTAACTAGCTTGCAGAGCACTACCATTTTAGGGTTCTTGTTAGCTTATAGGGGTACTACCATCTACTCATTATCTGTTAAGGTTCTTGATAGCCCATCGAGGTGTTACCCTATGTTCAATTTCATTTTTAGGTTATTGCCAAGTCTTAGGGCGCTACCCTCCATTCATTACCATTTTAGGGTTCTTGTCAATTCTTAGGGCATGGCCCTTTACTCAATGTCACTAGTAGTTTTCTTTTTGAAACATCTTTTACCAAATCCCTAGTAGAACAGGTTTAGGATAGCTAACTAGTTGTACCACTTCTTAGGGAAAATTTATCTTCAAGGAAAAAATAGTGTCACTTTTTGTCTTTGTGGTAAAGTTTTACTTAAACTTTGCTACAAAGAGGGGTAGTTGTAGATGCCCCTTTTTTGCCCCCTTATACTTTTTAGAATTTCCTTTAATTAAAGAAAAGGGTCTTAATTTAACAAAAAAAAAAAAATACAAAAACAGAAAAATACAAAAATTAGAAAATTAAAAAAAAAATTGAAAAATGAAAAATTGAAAAAAAAAAGTAGAAAGAATTTTTAGGAATAATAAAATTTTTTTAGGAAACTAAAAGCCTTGGATTCTTTAGCAAAGGTCATAATAATAAAAATAATAAAAAATAACATGAAAAAGAATTGAAAAATAATAAATAATAATACAAAAGATACAGATGAATTGTGTAAGAATAGGTTTTAGTGCTAATAATATTTCGGTAGTTTTTTAAGAATTTATATAAAAAATTTGTGCTTAGGCATTTTCTCTTAAGTAGATATTATGTGCATGTTGCTTTAAGGTATGGGTTGATAGCTCATTTGGTAAAGCATTAAGTCTTGGCATACATTAAGCCATAGGTCTTGGGTTCAAATCTCATAACGGGATGTTGTGCCTATGTGGCGCTTACATCAACATTTGTTTTCTCCATCTTTCTCTCATTTTCCCTTATTTTCTCATGCCTACAAGCTTACCCCCTCACTTTGCCTTAATTTTTCATGTGTTTTTCACATGACCACATGTAAATCCATGCTTAAACCTTGTACTCCACATGACCTTCTTTGAATTGAATGCAAAAACAAGTCTAGATTCATTAGTGTTCATGCTCAAATTAGCTTGAAAATATGGAAAAAATCATGAAATACAAGATGCATATTCATGGTTGATTTAGCCATTAAAGCTTCTTTCTAAACATGCTGGAGGTGTAACAAGTATAAATAAGTGCTCCTCATTTGATTTTGAACATCACTCAACATTAAAACTCACTTAATCACACAATATCTAGCTCTTTCTCTCTTCTCTCTAAAACTAAAGAGTGCTCGACGTTTTTCAAGCTCAAATTGGCCACTCATGAGCTTCGTCGTAGCTTGAGCTTCTTATATAACCCCTTCTTATCTGTCGTTGTGACCTTAAGCATGTTCCATCACCAAACCCTAGCCATTATCGTAACCATCCCTTTGAAAACCCAACCACCACTCTTCAACACTTGAAACCAAACACTCTATGGCCTTCGGAGTAACTTAAAACATGTAAAAAAAAATTATTTTTCTTACTTTTGTAAATTTTATTTCAATTTCTCGTTTTTTGTAAGTAGATGTAATTTTATTTATTTATTTATTTATGAACGAATATTATCATTAGAATGGTGTTTTTGAAAGATAAAATTAATTTTGAAAAATTAGAAATAATACCTGATTAAGGTTTAATAGGATAACCTTGGATCTAAGATATCTTGTTTTAAAGTCATTTTTCAAAAATTGGTTTTATCGAAAACCAATAGCTAAGTTATAATCAATTTACTCAATTAGTTATAACTTAAATCTTTTTCTTGACTTCAGTCAAATAATGACTCCAAATTTTTTTAAAATTAAAAAGAAATTGAATTTTCCTTAATCCTTAATCGAGGGTTTATATCAAATAAGTATAGGATTTAACATAAATCAGATTAAGGAAAAATTGAAAAAATCGGAATTTCATGCTCGACAATTTTTTAAAAGAAAAAGTCAAATCTAAATGAATCTAATTGAGTCTAAATGAAGCTCAAAATTCTAAGCTTAACCAGAATTCAATTTAAGCTTAAATTTGAAATTTCAAGCAAGACTCGTGTTCAAGCTAAGCGCTATATCTTTTTGATTAGACTCATTCATAGAGTTAAATTAATTATAAGAATAACTATCCTTTTGCATATTTTTATTTTGCATAAATGTGTTATTTTTCTCTTTTTCGTTACATAACTTAAGTTTTTGTACCTTTTCACTTTGTATACATGTACCATTGATTTTGGTTGTTTATAAAGCCTTCAGTTTATATATTATAGACATGAATTATCACATATAAAACAATTTAAAACATTATTAGGGACAATTCTTAATATGCTTGGATAAAGATTGGAAAGGAATGGAATGGAATATCTAATTGAATATAGCAATAAAATTTATACGAGGCTCATGGCTAATAGATGTAATAAAATGCATGAAAAAGAAAAATGTAAATCTTATATACAGCAACATATATATGATTGCAAGAAAACAGAAAGATACATTTGTTTTTTCCTTTTACAAAGCACACAAGAATTTTACAGCCTCAATACTTTATTGCATTGATCTAGAATCGTTTGCATTGGAAATCATTGTCTTCAAAGTATGCTTTCAAGAAGGTGAGGTGGAGTATTTAAAGCATATCTTGAAATCAAATCCCTTTATATTAGGGAAGATTTCATTAACTCCTTTTGCCGACACACCATTGCACGTGACAGCTATGGAGGGTCATCTAGATTTCAATAGGTTGCTTTCAAAATGGAGGGTCGCTTGCTCGTCAGCTAGATGCTCTGCGTTACATTTGGCCGCAGCTAACGAGCACCATACAATCACATTGCGGTCGAGTTTTTATTTTCCACCGGTTCAAAGCTGACGCTAGCTAGAGAATCACTATTATTACTTGGCCAAGCATGAATTTCTGACTTGTTTACTCGAGAAGTCATTGTCTTCATACTCAGAAATCGTGGAAGCTCGAAATAGAAGTATGCTTTCAAGAAAGAACACTGACATAAAAGTAAACAAAAGCAAGTGCATGGTCTAGTGTTTTGATTTATCCTCTATCAATAGAGTGGATTTCATTCCCTTTTTTTCGTAATATTTAATATGTATGTAGTTGGCTAAAAGAAGTAGAAGAATGTGTATTGAGAGATAAGGTTTTGGAGTCCTTATATATTTATATAATGCCCAAAAGAATGTGAGCCTCTAAACGTTAGTGTAGTCCGATTCATAAGGATAACTAAATAGACGACTTTCGAGGATTAAAATACGGATATAAAGAAAAGGTCATATCATATATATTTTTCTTTTTGAATTTGTTAGTAGTGGCCCTAAAATACTTGCTAAAGGGTTAAAAAAAGAATATATATATATATATATATACATATATACATATATATTATCTTTTTATGGCTTATGGGATGTTTTTCAAGAAAATAAAACAAGTATGTCAAAAGGAATGAGTGTAACATATCTTTACCGATCTTTAAAAAAAATTATACAAACATGAACCATATAAAAAAATTACATAACTATTATAGCAAAGATTTTGCCACAATATAAAAGTATCGCATATTGCAATTGAGACATATGTCTTTTGCCATGAAATACTGATGTTGCATTTTACAAGTGTGACATTAGTATATCGTTGCAAAATTGCATCTTCAAGATACGATTTTATCATGATACACCTTTATCATAAAATCAGTCACAATATCTTATTTTTTAAGATACAATTGTATAATAGTATTGATGTAATTTTTTTATATAATTCCTATTTGTGTAATTTTTTTTAAAGGTTGGTAAGCACATAAAAAACTCCAAAAAGAAGATTCAACCTCTTAATAAGTCCCAAGGCATACAATACTATGCAAAACCAATTATTTGAGCCTAAAACAAAGATATATGTTTCCAAAACAACTAATCACTCATTGTTAAATAATATATAGCATACTTATAAAAATAATACATATGATAAAAATGTTTACATGTTATACAAAGATTATATATATATAACAGGTTATATAAGATTTAGTGCATTGTTCTATGACTCATTCACTTGTGTTCTATTTGAATGTATACTCTATTATATTATATATTATGAATTATAAGTTGTATTTTTATATATTTTATAAATAATATAATATATTTTATAAGGAATATAGAATATACATTATAGTATATATGCAAAATAAGTAATACTCATGATATATAATATATTTATATAGTGCAAAATATGGTATAAATAGATGTAAAATATAATTATATTGTCGATATAGTATATAATACACGACACATATTACAAGAAATATAGTTTATAATATATTACATCTTATGAAAAATATGGTATAAAAAACATTAAGCATAATCTATTTATAGTTCATAATATATACAAATGGGTAACAAACCAATCATATATGTTTGCTATATATATTATAGCATACCTTTTGATGTAACATATATAAATATTGTTTAACTTAAAATTTATGTAATACTTCATTCATGAAAATAATGAATAAATTATATATTACATAATATATTAAAAACACATAACATACTACAAATATCATAAAGAATAGATTAGGTAGAATTTGTTATAGAAAATTTAGATGCATAAAGTTCATATGATGCATTATCTATTTATAAAATTACACATTAGAAATATTAGGGACATTACAAATAAATCCCCTTGTGTTTATTTCACATACGCACAAGTATCCTTCCTTATCTTTAAAATTAGGTATTTACACCCCAAAAATCTTTTAGAAAACATACAGTTAAGCTTCTCTATAACTCTTTTACCCCTTGTATTATACAAATGTTTTTCACTTTTGATATTTTTCAATTATTTTATTCAAAGGAAAAAAGTGAAAAAAAAAAAAAGAGAGAGTTTAAAACAGATTTTTTTAGAGATTTAGGGTTTAAATGCTTCATTTCAGCAGTAGAGTTAAGCAAGCATGAAGAAAAAGGGAGTTCTATGGTTTTGTATTTAGATAATGATAAAAAAAAGTAAAGATATGAACGAAGTTGATTATTAGAGTTTGTGGTTTGGCATGAAAATTGATTATTTCATATTATCCCCGTAGCCCTATGAGATCGGACCCCTTATTCCCCAGTGTACTGGAGTCATGACTCATGAGTAATCCTTGCCTATTTTACTCTCCGATTGCTTTACTTTATAATAATTATTACATGAACAATGTTGTGGTTTTTGCTACCTACGACTCTTCTAGGTGTGGGTTTGACATATGAGTTGGCATGAGGATGTGGACTAATGTGAGCGTGTAGATATGTCTAACATATCGAGCCATCTCATGGTTATATTTGACATATGATAATCGTTAGTTATCTTTTGAATTCTTGAAAGGGTTTACAATAATAATAGGATTTTTTAATTTACGAGCTTCTAAATTTTATCAGTTTTAAGCTAGGATATGGGCATATGGTTTATGAAATAATTTGATCAAGGTTATTCGAAAATCTAAAACTTGTTAAACACCCGCTTAATTAAGTAAACCTTACGTGTTTTACTTAATTAAGATATAGGGTAAACTGTAGATGCCTTTTAGGATTGGGGGTGTAACACTTATTGTAACAAAATCTTAATTTAACTAACTAATTGTTTAACCCATCACTGTCCCTAATTAAATCAAATTCTAAGTATTTATTAGCTTTCATAACTTTTAAGGCATCACTGATTAATTTTGTCAATATCTAACTCAATAGTTTTTTTTTTATAAAAAGAAACCTAATTTTATATTAATAAGCTACATGCATGCATATTACATAGCTTGCATACACAAAAATTGAAGTAGAAATTATGTCATTTATATATATTTTTGAAAATATGAGTTATATTCTGTATATGGTGATATTACCACATGAAAGTATTGATGAAAGTGATTCCACAATACAAGTTTTTAGACATTTGCTCGCTAATTTAATGGTTTTAGAAATCTAGTTATCTCATGGGCGAAAATTACGAGTGACCTGCTATTTGAAGAAGTCTTGGCTACTGTCGGTGTCAGGTAGTTGAGCTATGTCAGCCAGAATTTATATGGGTGGGCTTTTGAGTTTTGAAGCTCAAACTAGTAGCTTATGATTTAATCGTCCTACTTTGGGGGTCAAATTCGAATTTGAATTTTCAAAAAATGTTCTAAATTTTGAACCTTCCAAAATATTTTCTTTGAGTTGGATCTGACTTTTAATGATGTTAATTCTACTAGTTGTATAGTGTTATAGAGTACCTCACTTTGTTTTACTCCAAACATAAGAAAATGAGTAGAAGTCTAAATCTATGTGTGACACATAAGCCTTATAAAACCACAGATTGATTTTCATGTGCTAAAATACGGTGTTATGCTGCTTTTGTAACTCATGGATATGGGCTTAGCCGATTTTGTAACTAACTTAACCTAAAGTTAGGTTTAGGGCCTTTGGCTACTTATTTTAATAAGTTAGGATTTTCCTCATGCTACATGACTCTTTTAGCCTATCGCTACCAGAATAAGAGGAAATTGGCAACAACAATTAAAAAAATTAAGAGGAAATGTTACACGTGAGAGGGCGAATTTTTGGGTCTCAATATAAATATGTCACTAATAAATATACCATTGCAATTCTATTTTCTCCAATAAAGATGAATTATGTTCAACAAGAAAATAATACATCAATCAAGGCACTGCATACGAAAGGACTCATATATCAATGGTCGAGGATATAAAAACCTTAAGAAAGATTGACACATTACTTCAAATGTTAAATTGTCCCACCTAAGGGATAAAAAGATTTCCCCTATACAAACAAATCTCAACTAAGTGGTGAGGATAACAAATCCTATGAAAGAGACGCAATAATCCCATATAAGGGATAACAATAAAAAGAAAATGAAAAACAATCAATATATAAAATGCCACTTATTAAAAAACTAGGGAAAATCCAGTATCCCAATCACCACAATCATTTTAGATTCGCCAAATCTATAAAAGTATAATTATGGTGGTGAATTGCAATGGATTAGTGATGGTGGAAATGAAAGAAAAAAGGTAGATATGAGAAATTCTATACTGAAAAGGAGAAGACTTGTGGGTATTGAAATCATTAGTGATTGATTTATAGATTTATGGTGATTAAGGAAAGGAAAAGGATTCAAGAGGAAGATGCTGACTTTGCTTCAATCTCTTTGATTGAGTTTGAAAGATACTTTGATCATCTAGGGTTTGTTAAGAGTTTTTGTGTATGTATAAGTGAAAGAGAGAGAGAGAACTCTTTTTTAGTTTGTTTTACCATTACTATTCAAATACTCATCTTCTACTATGTCATTTTTTTTTTTTGAATTTTTCTAGAAAAATTATATATTTGAACCCTAACTCTCATCTATATGTGATTTAGAGGAAAAAAAAAATCATGGTAAAGAAAATAAGTCAAACAAGATAGATTATTTTTTCCTTAACCAACAAACTAGGTAGAACTAATATAGTTTAAGAGTAATTCTAACTATATAAATCACTTGTGCATAAATCTCATGATGATAGTACATCGCGTTTGTGTCTATAATATCTTAAAGAAAATAGGCTAGTTCCTTATTCTGAATTTGTAATGCCCCAAGAACCTTATTGGCATTACAACCTACCATATGCTCTTACTATCTAGGAATATGTTAAGGCTCTAGAATCATAAGTACTAAATGCAGGAATACTCTAAATTATTTTAAATAAAATTAAGACATCATCTCTTTATGAGAGAAGTGCATTTTAAAACTAACATAAGTCATAATATATGAATTTAGGATTATTACCCATAACTACAAGTAACTTAAAGAGTCTTTAAAGGAGTTTACAAGCTTCGCAAACATACTCAATAGAAAATAAACTAGTAAAGGAGGTTATCTCCTCTCGACTTCAAACATCTCCAATAGTAATAAAAGTCTCCAAAGATATAACCTATCCTTAAACCCCAAAACGACATCAAGTCTCTAATCTTCATAGAAATAAAAATATTTGACCTCTTCCTCTTCTGAGATATCATCTACAAAAGGCTATTCATAAATTAGATAATCATCAATTCCTGTACCTTAAAAAAGATAAAAGTGAGACAAATCCCTGTACGTAGCACACAAGTATACACAGATGCCAAACCATGCATGTTACGTACACAAGATTCCATATAAGCAAACATCAAGTTATTGCCTTATATATCAGTTGACAAACAATAAATGGGTGCTTATGGTATCGCTACACCAAGTTCTCTCATACATATAGGTAGTAGTATAATGAAAATCTTGTAATTTACTATCATAGACTATGGTGAAGGTCAAATGACTAACACTCGAGAATCAAGAACTATGAAATACTATATCTAGTTGTGTTGTGTCATATATGAGTTAATTAGGGAAACCTTACATATGATCGATAGTTACCCCTTGAGATTTACCCCTTAGAAATCTACCAATACAAACCCTTCGGACGAGTGAATCAAGTATTGTTGAACCAAGGGTTCACTATTTGATTTTGATGATAACAAAACGAAAAGTCTATGATTAAACATGTTATTACTTAATTATATTGAGTTAATTAAAAATGAACAATTATCTTACATTATGATTACGAACATAAATTAACTCTAGAAGATATTTAGATTTAAAAAATGCACAATTCTCTTGGAAGTTAAACTTTATAGTGTTATTATATATGTTACCTTTCAAAGTTGCAAACAAGTGAATGTTGCTGCAAATTTGCCTTACTGACATGACAGAATATAAGGGAACCAGCTTGACGGTATGAAGCCCTGGATTGAAAGTTGGAAAGCATTCTATTCTCTCCATGCTGGCATAATGGTATAGATGCTAATGTTCATGCCGGTAGTTATTTTACTTACTATCATTAACAGTAAGAATGTGATACTGTCATAATAGTAAATCTATTTTAAATAGTTGTTAGAGCATTTAATGCATAATAACGGGAAGAATTAAATGAGATGGTATAAATACTCAATAACTTAACTAAGTACAACTTATAATTGATATTCTATTGTAATCAAAAGACACTCTCTTACATTCCTTAACTTTATTACATGCTATTTGTCTCTTATACTCTTCATTACAATCAGACAAGTGAGACTTAGTATGTAGTGCTTGAGCGTTCTTGTATTTGCAATCTTTAGAGAGAAAAGCACTATACTTGTATGATCATTATGTATAATTGTGATCGAGAAAACTTATGTAGCTTTTTGAGCATTGTTTTGTGATATTGAACTTAAATTATTCTCTCACTCACAAATCGTTGATAGTGAGAGGCTACTGTCGATAGAAAAGTTCGACAAATGTAGTTTAGGAAATCGAACTTAAATTATTCCCTCCTTTACAAATTTCCTACAATGAGCAGCCACTATCGATAGAACATAAGAAGGTGTTTTGTATTACCATTACAATGTTGATAGTACCAAGGATATATCGATAGTGCATGAGAATATAGGAGCCCTAACCTAGTGAGTGTTGATAGATAACATCGGGGGAGCTTCTGTGTCATTATGTACTGTTGACAGTTTAATGTTACTATCTATGGTGTAAGTTGCTATGTTAATTGTCAGACATTTTCTATTGACAGTTTTGTGTCATCTATCGACAATTATATTGTTGTACATAGCTATCTACTTTTCATAGTTCTATTAAAACTTAATTTTAGTAATTGTATAGTTAAATGGTATAAGTTAGTAATCATTTCGAAGATGAAAGATGAAGCGACTAATGACATCATACATGCATTACATGTATGACTCGAAATGTCCATTTGTTTTTTTTTTTTTCAATTGCATTGTTTATACTTGTATTGTTATTGGAACGTAATGATTTTATTTTCTTGGTTTATCCTTACATAGGTAAGACGGGAGTAAAAAGCTAAAGGTAGATGAACAGCTAGCTAAGGGGGAAGTTAGTGAGGTTATTATTTTATACATTTTGGATAGCTTAAGATAGTTTATGGTAACTCTTATATGATTATGTTTGCTTCTTCTTTTTTTTTAGATGCTTGTGAGGAAAGTTGAAAAGTAGTGTGCTCTCCCTCCTAAAGCAAATAAGGAATATGAAAAAAGACAAATGAATAGCTTAAAAGAGTATCAAAGTTAGAAGGAGGAATCCAATGGTGCTATGAAGTTGGTAAGATTAGATATGTATTCAAAACTATTAACTTAAGATTTTGTTATCCTTTTCAATACTTAATTTGTACTATTTATTATTTATAGTACTAGATGATATGTCAACTTAAACATGTTGCCAATGTCCTTTCTTTTTTAATTGATGTGAAAAAAGATGCAATGAGTAGGGTAGGGCTTAGTAGCCTTTTGGAGTTGAATTATAGTAAGTTAGATAGAGATTCAAGTCTATGGCTGATTGAGAACTTTGATTCTGAGAGCTATGTTTTGGCAATAAATGGGATAAGTTTTCTTATTACTCCTCTTGATGTGGAAAATATTTTTAGCTTAAGCATAAATGTGAAGATGTACTAATAGATGCTATAGAAGAGCTATTGGCCAGTGTGAGGAGTAGTTTAGGGTTGAATAAAGATGTTAAGTTAACTATCCTTGAGGAAAGTTTGGAAAAAGCTAAGGAAGCTTATGATAAGTTTAAGCAATCGTTTGTGATATAGGTACTTAGCAAATTACTTACCCCTCAATCCAATGTGAAGGTGGCGAGACAATATTTGGCAGTAGTGGTGGATGTGAGTAAGCTTTCACAATATAATTGGGAAAAGTATGTTCTGTAAAGAATACGAGATTGTATTCTAAAATAGAAGATGACTAGTTGAAGTTCTATATGGGGTTGCATTATGTTTCTCATGGTACGTTTTTAATCCTTAATAACCCTTACTTACATTTGCTAGCATATGATTCATCAATAATATAATTGTTCAATATATTATATCACCTATTTGATGTATTTGATTCATTATAATTTTCCATGTTTTGTTCTCTTTAGCTATATTTTATTAACAAGTGTTCACTAAGCTTTGCAGTGGTTTGATAGCTCGATGCGAGCCTCACCTTAGTTGAAGACATGGACAAAAGAAAGAGTAAGGAAAGTTATACAAAAGTTCAACAAGATCCTAAGAGAATTGGTAAGTTATTCAAGTTTTATTACAAGGCTTTAATTGTGAATGCCTTTAAAGTCTTTTGTACCATCTTAGCTATCATTCCATTTGCAAGGGAGGATACTCGATCTCTAATATCCTTGAAGAATCAATTGATGGACTTGATGCATACGATTTTTTCATCTAAGAAGGCATCCAAAGGTCCAATTGATGTGGAAGCAAAGAATGAGGACTTGGGTAGAGATTCCTCTCCTCTCTAAGACCTTAACTTAAAATATGATGAATGCATGAACGTCAAGCCTTTGCAAGAGAAATTACCTAACTATGATGAGAACGATCCTCAACAACCATAAGTGACCATATATTTATAATTTTATGTTTTTATTTACTTGAATTGCCCAAAAACTATTTTGGCTTGAATCATTGATGCTAATGCATTGCAATTAATTTACCTACTTATCTTTCTATTGGCTTTAGGATGAAGCTAAATATAGTATTGTACATAGCTAGAGGAAAGAAATCATGGTCGTCTCATAAAAAAGTCCTACTTACACCCATTTCGCTGTATAACCCAGAGAAACGAGGGAAGAGAAGAGGTCATCACGATATCAAGTATCTCTTTACTTAAACACGACAATGATAGACAAGAAGAAAAAACCAATACTACGATAGGCACCAGTTAGTAATCCTTTATGGGAGAATTACAACGAAGGGGATAAACGTTAGGTGTTTAGTTCAAATAGGAGATCAACATTTTAAAAAGTTCAAATAAGGGATAAATTTTTCATAAAATAGTTAAAATAAAGGATAAACGTTTCGAAAAATTCAAATAAGAGATCAACGTTTCACAAGGTAGTGCTATTATGAATCCCTCATTTGAACTATTTTATGAAATGTTGATCCTTTATTTGAACTTTTCAAAACGTTTATCCCTTATTTTAACCACTTTATGAAACATTTATTCCTTATTTGAACTTTTTAAAATGTTGATCTCCTATTTGAATTAAGCCTCAAACGTTCATCCCCTCCGTTATAATTTTCCCAATCTTTTATATGGTTTTTGATTCTTCTCTTTTTCTCTAATGTGGTATATTTCCTAATTTTTCTCATTATTTTATAATTAAATCAATACATTAGGGTGCATATACAGAAAAAAGATGAAGGTTGCTAGATTTCCATACCCCATTATGATGTGTACATAATTAATTGTGTTTTTTATTCCAAGTTGGATGCAAAGTAAGATCAATTATCATAAATTGTATAGTTTGAAGTTTATTATGAGAGTAACATGTTGTAACATATGTTTCTACTATGTGCAATGAAACATTGGTGTAACTTGATAGTCATGTCATTCTACTGCGATCAAATTTGTATACATTGAGACCATAAGGGTGGTTGCGTAACGGGTTATCAACATAATGATGAGAAATTGGTACCATTCAACATGGAGTGATGAGACAAAGAGAAAGACATGATTTTTTCCCTATACTTTTGTAGTGATAACTCATTATTTTGTTATGTGATTACTATGTCATTGAACTTTTCTTAACGAGCTGATTTATTAACATTAGATGTAGGCATATGTCTTCTTAGGAACAATTGATTTGATTGGCTTCCATAACATCTTACACATTAGCGAAGTCTTTTAAGAAAAACAAATCGATATGAGAGGATACGTGTTCCATTGATCTTGACTATTCCATATGACATTTATTATAATTTAAGTGTTGAGACAATTGTTTAATGCAAGCCTTCATACTAATGAATCCATCAAAAGAACATTAGTGTTTAATTGAGTTACAAATGACTAGCAAGACCATCATGGTGTACGACAACATGCACACAACACTAACTAATAAAACCACTACTAAAGTAAAGTAAGTGGTAAGTTGTTTTACTATCCACTATTGCATGCGACCTGTATACTTGGAGACGACAATTTAGTAGGTTAGAATCATGGATAGTGTATTCCCACTAGAAGAATTTACAAACTAGGATGCCGGTCCATTTGATAAATTCATTTCTAGTTAACCAACTTAAATAGATGATCAAGTGCTACAACAATTGGATATGGGTGATGGGTAATGTTCTTATTTTTTAATACACCCATTTATTCAATATAATTTAGAGTTTCAATGCTAGTATTGTGTTTTGTGTACTATAGTTCCAATTGTGTCATATATTGATAGGATTCAAGGTACTGACCTCGCTAAATGCTGAGGCCCAACTCATCCACTTCTTACATGAATATCTCATTTGATCACTTATTTTTACTTATATTATTTAGACTTATTATTTCTTGTTTTTTTCCTAAATTGCCCTTATGTTTATTTTGTATTTACAGGAAATCAACCAGGGCATCCTTTTAGTCATTTTATTTATAAGTTTGCTATCATATATAAATAGAACACGTGTATACGGTTTTAGATAGGCTTTGACATATTAATAAAAAACCCTTGAGACTTTTCCCTTAAAAACTCTCCTCTACTCGCTCTTATTAATCCCTTTAGTAAGAATTGTGGTGAACAACCTTATCATTCAGAACAGTGCATCACATCCGATAAGTCTTAAGTTGTGTTAGATCTTGTTAGTGCATTAGATCCAGCTAAATAGCTCACGGGTTTACTAAAACCCCCCATTTTATTTTCTTTTCTTTTCTTTGTTTGTTGTGATACTTCTCTGTATATCTAACCTCTAAGACACATCAACTTCGTTGGTATTAGAGTGCGGTTTCAATTGGGGAACATGTTAGGTTCTATAAAGTTTTTTCTTCTTGTAATGTTGGTAGCTATTGTGTTCCTCTTGTGGCTACCACAGTAAGTGTGTTGAAATTACTACTTTGTATTTAGTGTTGATATATTAGTTGGTGTTGTGTCATTAAAGATTCACTTATTAGAGATTAGAGGTTTAGTTTTAGTTCTATATGTTGTGGAACCTTATTGGGTGATCTACAATATTTCATAAGGTCATCAACATAGACTTGTTAGAATTTAAGAAACAATTCTACGATTATGACACAAGCTCATGATTGTACTTAGTATTTATAGCTACAACCTCCTTAAGTCTGTCCCCCTCCATGAGTTTTACTTTAAACATAGCTTCATAACCAATTCTAGTCAAAGCCCTTTCCTTTCTAACTCGGTTATTGCTATCAAGATGTTGTTGACCCTTATAACCCTCCCTATGGCACACTCATAGACACAATCTCACCTACTTCTACTTATTCTTTTTAGAATCACATAAATGAGTACAAAACCCATTTATAGTAGCATACCTAGTATAGAAATAACTAACTTCCAAGAAAGATACAAACTTTCCACCAACTAGAAGTTTAATTGAATGCAAACCTGTATAGGATGACAAGTTCTCAGTAGTAATCACATTGTTGTACTAAGAAGAATCATTGCTTCCTCCATCATTGGAGTTCAGAATATCACCCAATTCATCATATGCAACATTAGTTTTGATATTCTGGTCATGAACATCATATCCATCTTCATTATCACAACCTAAATCGAAGGCATGTCAACTAGAATCCACATTATGATTGCAAAAGTTGTTATTGTTGTTCTTTTTTGGCACTAAAGGTACACTTAAGGTTTCAATGTAAAGAATTACGTATTTAATACTATAAAAATATTGGGAATGAACAACGTTCTAATTTTTGAAAAATAGTCAGCAATTGCACTATTCTATCGACAATAAAGTGCTTATGCAAAGAAGCCTATGCAAAAGGCTGTTAATAGTAATGCACTCTATTCTAGTATAGACTAACTCTTTCATAGTAAAATGATAACTGAACATGGTAGTATTTCTATAGTTAATGGTAAATTAAACTATCAATAGTAATATTCCATTATTGATAATCGTGCACTCTAATCAAGTAAAACCTAACTCCATTGCAGTAAAAGATGACTAAACATGGTATGTTCTTTATCATTGATGGTAACTCAAGTTGTCAACAATAACAATATACTGTTGACAGTTTTGCAAAAAAAATTATTTGTTTTATCTTAGTTAATTTCAATATACATATCACTATAAAATTTAAGCATGTATTGTATAAAATTTTAACACTATATATGGATAGTAATAATACGGCACATAATTTTTGAACACGATGTTACATATTTTGTACTAACGTTATTTATAAAGAACTCATATATCATCTTAATGTAATGACATATAATATAGTGTGGTGTACTAATAATAATATGTACAAACTATACATATATTATATGCTTTATTTATATATGAATTATAAACATGTACTTTGTAAACATTAGTATTTTATACATAATATATATTGACAATAATAAACATAATATTTTACACCAAAAATAATATATATGAATTACCACTATACAAATTATATATATGCATTATAATTATATTCAAACTATATGGTATGTATCTTTTTTTTTTTTAATTTCAATAAATGACAATTCTAATTGTACGAAAGAATATATATATATATATATATATATTATAGTTTATAGACAATAGTAGATATGGGTAGCATTCTTGTGAATTTCATGTGCAATTTATTAAATTATGCATGGATTTAATATTTTCCATTAATCATAATATAGTATATAGACAATAGTATGTACGGGGTTCATCAACATGAATTGTACATGAAATTTACCGAATTATATAAATTGTGTATAGTTTCACTAAATTCTAATAATTATAAAATTAATAAATAAAATAGTGAAAATCATAATAAATTATCCATTTCTTATATAAAACATATGAAATATTGAATTACTTCTACTTTATATAAATTTCATAATAATTATGTAAATGATGATGAAGAAAAACTATGTAAACAATACTTTACTATAAAATGAACAAGAATTTAGATGATGGGAAAACATATTGAAAAAAGGGAGGTAAAAAAAAAATTAATACATAAGTGTAAAAAAGGAGGACATGTATTCTAAAAATAGATATATTAATATTTAATTGTAAAAACAGAGAGGGATATTGTAACCATAGAAATTTTTACATTTAATTATAAGGAATATTAATTAAATGGGGAAAAGGAATAATATATAAAAAGGAATATTAAATAAATGGGAAAACATAAAAAGGAATAGGATTATAATTAAATGGGAAAAGTAATTCAATAGAAAAAAAAGCAGAGTAGAAGATAACTTGATAATCTCTTATAGCAGGTTATCTTAACTAATATTACCGTAGAAAAGTCCTTTATTGAATCTCTCTCTTTTTCTCTCTCCAATTGTTCATAATTTCAAGGAAATTGCTAAATTAAAATTTACCAATTAGTAAATTGCATGCTAATTGGAGGAATTTAAAAAAATTAGAAAGAATTTGTAAATGTATAATCATGAATTAAATTATGCATAACTTATACACATATGGATACATAAGTATTAGTGGACTATGTTGGCACTATGCATATGATAAAAAATAAAAAATTAACAAAGTCCTCTAAGTTTTTCTCTTTCTTTTGCCATTGAATTGTAAATTTTTCAATCACAACAATCAATTTTAGAAGTTTTTAGAATTTCTTAATTAAATAAAACCTTTTTCAATCTAGTAGTTAATTCTCAAAAAGTTTTGAAGACCATGTCTTTAAATGATGAAATTTTTTTTTATAGTTTAAGCAATAATGTGAATTTATTGTTTTCTTAAATAATTTATGCACATAATATATCACA
This sequence comes from Lumnitzera littorea, assembly GCA_024138015.1. Classification (NCBI taxonomy): domain Eukaryota; kingdom Viridiplantae; phylum Streptophyta; class Magnoliopsida; order Myrtales; family Combretaceae; genus Lumnitzera; species Lumnitzera littorea. The sequence continues at coordinate 38,001,599 of JAMXBB010000008.1, forward strand.
TCAAAACCATATTACAAGAAAAGAATTAAGTTATGCTAGTTATTACCTATGGCTATAAGAAAATATTGAACTTATGAATCCATGGTAAAGTGACATATGGATTTAAATTAAAAAATATAGAATTTCAAATGGCATAAGAAATTTTAGGGATAAAGGTAATCGAAGTGCCTATACTTTTAAATTTGAATAATTTAGTGTTTAGACTATTATTTTTTATGATGTAGTATTTCTTCAATTAGTTTGGTTTCAACTTAGTGTCTCCATTAATGGTGAGGTTAACGATTGTTACAATTTTTTGTATTTTAGTATCTACACTTCAAGTATAATTGCATTTTGGTATCTACACTTTAAATTTGATACATTTTAGTGTTTGTTCACTTGTAAATCAATTTTTTATTTTCCTTAATTAATACATCATTTTCAAAATTAAAACAATTTGTTTATATCTAATAATCTTAATTGTGCATGGTTTTCATATGTGATGTTTAATTTTAGGAAATCTTATGATGTTAAAGTCATAAGATATACTTTTATTCGAAAATATGATTTATTATGTATTTGATAGACGAATCAAGTAAAATTTTGAAGTGGTCATAACTTATATATTGAGTTTGGTTTAACCTTATAACATGAATTTTTTTACTTACCAAACGATATACTTTTACATAATAATATTCTGTTGTATATTTTATAGTGTCTTAATACTGATTTTTATAACTTTACAATCTTATAATTTACAAATCAAACATCATACAACCATAATATATAGTAGTTGGAAAGTTTAAATTACGTACCACCCAAAAGTTGTCAATTTCAACTCAAAATTTAAGTGTACTTGTTTAAATATTTACATTTTTCATGCATTTCAATTGACATTATTTTTATGAATTATTTATTTTTATTTCAAATGACCTTTATATTTTGTAGACATGTTTCTATTACATAATTTTATCAAAAAGTTTTGTAATAATATATTATTTGTAGATTTTTATTTGCCTTTATTGTGTTAGTTTGCTTTAAAATTATCAATTTAAAAATTGTCCTTTTTTCTTAAGCAAAGTTGTTTGAATATTTTATTTTTTGCATTTTTGAAAATCAATATGATTTTAATATTATAATTTTTACAAAATTTTAAGGACCATAATCTTACAATTTTACGATTACATTAAGAAAAATCAAAAATTGATTTTAACTATATTAACAAGTGATCAAATACTAAAATGCAAAAAAGATATAACAATTGTTAACCTTATCGTTAACAAATATACTAAATTAAAACTAAAATAAAATAAAAAGCACTAAATCACAAAGAATAAAAGTTTAAGTACTAAATTACCAAAAGTTAAAAATATAAGCACTTTAGATGTTTATTTCGAAGAAAAGAAACCAGTAGAACACTAAATAATAGTAAGAGTTATGTTATTCCATTTGAAAGCCATTTGAAAGGATCATATCTCATAATTGTCTACGGCTATTTATGTCTCTAGATGGTAAAGGGAGGCAGGATAAATGACCGATACTACTGGAAGGATTCCTCTTTGGATAATAGGTACTATAAGTTGTATTTTTATGATTGGTTTGATAGGTAGTTTCTTCCATGGTTCATACTCTAAGTTAGGTTCATCTCTCTAATAATCTATTTGATAATTAGATGAACTAAGTTAGAGATATGAAAGCTTAAGAACATAAGTTACCCTAGTACCCTTAGCTTTCATAATATCACCATTCGAAATGGTTTTTGTGGATTACAATAGCTATACTAACTTAATGATAAGAAACAACAAATTACAATAAATTGCATGTTGAAATAATCACCATGAGTAATTAATAAAAATATCAGGATTCTAGTTACATTATTTGTATTTATAATGTTATAGTTTTCAATATATGATATCTGCCAAGAAAAATATAATATGTTATGTTATATTTTTTCACTTGTGTCCCTAAGCATCAATGGTAATCCTTTGTTGGTTTCCCATGTAAAAGCATGTCTCAACTATCTTCTTTATCCATACTCATTTGCAATACAAAGCTGTGAATTTATACTTGATACAAATGGAGATTTTTTTACATATTTAGAGGAGAGTTAAAATGGAAATGTTCCATTCTATACTTAGTAAAACTTTAATTATACTTGTTTATGCTTCTTAAATGTCCAAGAAAAGCTGATCACTTGCAAAACGGATAAGGTGGAAGAAAAAAATTTGATAATATGTCATTTCATGAGTAATATAGAGAAAATATTCTTCTAATTGAAATCATATTCCAGCTGATTAACTACATGGTGCTTTTCTCATAATAGATAATAAGTGATTAAATTCATTGCTATGGAAGTAGATAAATTTGTAAGCCAATGCCAATTGTAGAAGTCCCATATCACTTAGGCATGACCTTGAAATATTTTATATATTGCCATCCTTATCTAAAGGTGCGGTCAAATGGTCTCTTACTTATGGTTGGGTTTCTCTTTAGTAGAAGTCCAAGTAATTGTGAAATATAATGTTTAGTAACCAATGGTTGTTTTTCATTATATCTTTAGTTTTTGTTTTTACCTTTTGGTTCAAAAGGTTACATTCTTGCCTACTTGAACAGGACAGGTTAGAGAAGTAGCGACCGAACTGGCTGGGTCAATTCGAATTGTTACACATCTAAGCTTTAAGGATATACCAACCCCTCTTAATGCTAGTTTTAGTAATACTATAATAGTAACTTTATAGAATAAGAGGAATGGAATGGCTATTACCTTCTTAATGCCAATTCCAATAATTTTATAATAGCAACTTTATGTGGAATAAGAGGAATGGAGTGACTATTCCACCCAAGTCTACATGTAATAAGACTATAGTACTTATTGTACCAAAATAAAACAATTAAATGGTGTTTATTATATTAGGTTTAAATGTGCTTGTATATTTGTGTTGTGTAACATATGTTTGTGTTATTTTGCTAGATGTTTACTTGCCTTGTTTAGGAAGATTCTTTGTAGTTAGTTGATTTAAAGATTTGAAAAAATAGAGGAATCAAACCTTACATATTCTTAACTAAATAGAAATATATAATGAAATGACTATATGCTATAACGTTTGATATGTAGGAATGGTCAATAATAGAATGATATAGATTAGATTAGAATGAAAAGGAAAGGAATGAAATGAGAACTAGAATGATAAATCATTTCATATGTTTACAAATGCCCATGGCATGTCTAAGCCCTGTACTATTGTGATTATGTGTCAAGTGAGTAATTTTAGGCATTGATGAAACTAATGCAAATAAGCTAGAAATTTACAAGTAAACTTGAGAAATTAGTTAATGAGACTACGTGAACTTAGATCTCAAAAATATAATAAAATAATAATATAACTAAAATAGTGGAATTCTACCATATTATTTAATATTTAATATAATCGCGTAGGATAGATTTCGATAATTGTCGAATTTGAAGAGATAAATTATATATATGTAATAAAATATTACAGGACATAAAATAACATATAAAAAGTAATATATACCCTACACATAATTGACTTGATAGGGTTGAAGAAGGGTACCATGGGTGTAAGTCAATATGAAAACGAGTTTAATACATTATTACAATATGTGTATAAGTTATACTAGGATAATCCAGTGTTAAAGAAGGATTTTTTCCTTAATGGATTTGACTCAACTATGAGATGTAAGTTAATGAACTATGGGTTCACTACTTATCATGAAGTTGTGGATAAGATGCGACAATTAGAGGATAATTGATTGGCTATGTAAAGTTAGTGGAGTAAGAAGTTAAGGGGAGTTAGTCGGTTTATACCTACCTTTAAAAGGTCATCTTTAGGTACAAGTAGTAGCTTGAGTTAGAAAGGGAAGAAATTGGCAGTAATGTTCAATGGCCTTATACAAACCAAAACAAGATATAGTTTTTATGATAAAGAAGGTAATATGAAATATTCGAAATGTGGAGCCCAACATTTTCCACAATAGTGTGCTCAATTGAAGGGAAAATGTTTCTTATGTAGTAATCCAAATCATATCTCAAGAGAGTATCCAAAGATGAAAATTATAAAGTATTATAAATGTGGAATGTTAGGACACTTCTCGAGATATTGTGAATAGGCTGGATAGGGAGCTAAAAAATCTAGAGGGGCAGAGACAACTACTTTACTAGCTTGCGTTTTTTGCGATAAAGGGTACAGAAGAGGATACTGTGGAATTTGATGAGTAGATGGAGTACTTCCATGATGGATCGAATGATGGTATGGAAACTGATGAAAGTGGCTAAGGACTAGTAATGGCTACATAATTTAATAATCCTTAATACTTATAAACTGAATGTTAATGTCATATTAATAGGTAATAATAGGAATCGTGGAAATAGGTAAACTTAAATATAACATATATGAATGATAAGTAAAGATAGTAATAGTAATTTTTTTAGGAATTATAAATATAAATGGACGAAATGTGTATGTGTTATTTTATTTATTAGCCAAGTGTTTGTGTTAGGAAATGAGATTAATGCGATTGAGGTTAAAGCTACTTATAAAATGAGAACACTTACTAGAGAGCAAGTGCTAACACGAAAGATAATGGATAGCGAATAACTGCAAATTCAAAGTAAAAAGTTTCCAGTAAAACTAATAGTTCTATCATTGAAAGGTTATGATATTATTATGGGAATAGGCTGGTTGTTTAAACATAAAGCTAAAGTAGATTATAGAAATAAGAATATAATCTTAGATGAAGGTGAAGTAGTATTTCCTAGAGAACATGGATTGAGATTATTGATGATTAAACTAAGTGAAGAAGTGATGAGATTACTAAAGAGTGGTTGTTCTATTGGATATTTACTATAGAAGGAAAGAAAGAGACCTCGAGTGTATCTAAAATACTTATAGTATATGAATTCTCGCATGTTTTTTCCAAATGATTCGTCAGTTTTAGCACCACATCGAGAGTTGGACTTTACTATAGAGCTAGTGTTAAGAATTAAACTGTTATCGAAAGCCCCATATTGAATGTCACCAATAGAATTTCAAGAGTTAAGAAGCAGCTTCAGGAGTTATTAGATAAGAGATTCATTCAACCTAGTGTATCTCCATTGGGAGCACTAGTACTATTTGTAAAAAAGAAAAATGAAACCATGAAATTATATATTAATTATAAGGAGATAAATAACGTAACTATTGAGAATAAATACTTACCGCCACGAATTGATAACTTATTTGATCAATTGCATGGATCTACCGTATTCTCACGGATTGATCTAAGATCAAGGCATCATTAATTATGCATTAAGCTCGAGGACATACGGAAATTACTTTTCGAACAAGATATGGGCACTTTAAGCTTTTAGTAATGCCTTTTGGGTTGACTAATACATCAGTAATGTTTATGGACTTAATGAATCGGATCTATCAACCTTGCTTGGATAAATTCATTGTTGTGTTTATTGATATTATTCTAGTTTATTTGAAGACTAAAGAAGAGCATGCAGGTCATTTATATTCAGCATTACCAAAGTTGAGGGATAATAAATTGTGTGCTAAATTAAGTAAGTATGACTTTTAGTTAGATAAAATTTCATTCTTGAGACATAGTATCTGGTAAGGGAATTTTAGTAGGTCCCAAGAAAGTTAAAGCCATAGCTAAGTGGAATTAGCCAACTACGGTTTCCAAAGTGAGGAGTTTTCTTAGAATGGCTTGGTATTTTAGACAGTTTATAAAAGACTTCTCTAAGATAACAAGACCTTTAACTCGATTGACACAAAAGGGATGATAAATTTGAGTGGAGCAACGAGTATGAGCAAAGTTTTCAAGAGTTAAAGAACCGTTTGATTTCAATACCAATATTGACTTTGTTAGATTATAGTGAACCATATTGGGTATATAATGATGCTTCCCATAATTGGCTAGGTTATGTATTAATGTAGGATGGTAAAGTGTTAGCATATGCATCAAGACAATTGTGACCTCATGAAAGGAGTTATCTGACGTATGATCTTTAGTTAGTTGCTTTAGTATTTGCTTTGAAAATTTGAAGACATTATAGTTATGGACAACATTGTGAAATTTATATGAACCATAAGAGTTTAAAATATTTATTTACTTAGAAGGAGTTAAATTTACGATAAAGGCATTGGTTGGAACTAATCAAAGATTATGATTTGACTATAAACTATCATCTTAGCAAAGCTAATGTGGTGGTGGATGCGCTAAGTCACAAGAATTATGAGCAAGTGACCTCACTACTTACTACTTAATGTGAGTTGATTCAAGAGTTTAAGAGATTGGAGATTGAATTTAGATGGCATGAGACTAATGTACAATTGAAGAATTTGATAGTGCAACCAATTTTGATAGAAAGAATTAAGCTTCAACAAGACGAGGACCTAAGTTTAGAGGAAATTAAGGAAAAGTTGAATACAAGCGACATTCTTGATTTCTGGATTGATGCAAAAGGTATATTAAGATACAAGAATAGAGTTTGTCTATCTCATGACTCAAAGTTAAAGAATGAGGTCATGGATGAAGCACATAATACTGGTTATATATTACATTTTGGTGAAAATAAAACGTACCGTGACATGAACTCGTTATTTTGGCAGAAAGGTATGAAAAAAGATGTAATACAATATGTAGCTACATGCACTACATGTCAATAAGTGAAGGCAAAACACTAGAGATCTAGTAGTTTGCTACAACTAATGGAAATACCTTAGTGGGAATGGGATTGTGTTACTGTGGATTTTGTTGTAAGACTCCTAAGGATAAGAGCGGGTTACAATTTAATTTGGGTTATCATGAATAGATTAACAAAATGTGCTCATGCCTTGTCATATCAAACTTGTGATTCAATAGAGAAGTTAGCATGATTGTATATATGAGAAATTGTTAGATTACATGGTATACTAGTTAGTATTATCTCAGATAGAGATAATTGATTTGTATCAAAGTTCTAAAGAAGCTTACACCGATCTTTTGGTACTAAGTTACAATTCAGTACGATTAATCACCCCTCCAAGGATGGACAATCAGAAAGAATTATTTAGATACTTGAAAATATGTTAAGGGGTTGTATTTTAGATTTCGATGGTGATTGGAATCAATATCTACCATTGGTAAAGCTTCCTTATAATGATAGTTATTAAGCAATTATATAGATGGCATTATACAAAGCTTTATATGGAAGGAAGTGTCAATCACCACTGTATTGCGAAAATGTTGAATATGTGATGATAGAACGTGATATGATCCACTAGATGAATGATAAAGTAAAAGTAATGTGGTAAAGGATGAAAGTAGCTAAAGATCGATATAAAAGTTGGGTAGATTTGAAAAGAAAATGTATGGAGTTTGTTATGGGAGATCATGTGTATGTCAAAATAAGTCCATTTAAAGGATTTATACAATTCGATACCATAGGAAAACTAAGTACTCGATACATCAAACCTTTTGAAATCTTAGAGAGAATATTGAATGTGGCATACTGAGTTGCTTTACTATCAAGTCTAGCTAGATATCATGATGTGTTTCATGTATTGTTATGAAAATTTGTAAAGAATCCATATGCAATAGTAAAGTTAAAACCAATAGACTTGTAAGAAGATTATATAGTTGAAGAAAAACAATCAAAATTTTGGAAAATCAAATTTAAAAGTTTAGGAATCGTAAAGTAGAATATGTAAAAGTTCAATGGGATACCAACCTAAGAGCAAAGATGACATGAGAACTAAAGGTCGCCATGGAGAAGTGTTACCCAAAACTCTTCTAAATAAAACGTTAGTATTATTATATTATAAAGATATGATAAATTAAGTTATTATATGATGTTAAACAAAAGTATTGAAGACAAAACTTTTATGAAGGGGAGTAGAAATATAAGCTAGTACTTTTGTGATTAAATATTGAGTGGGTAAGTTAGGGCATTAGTGAAATTAATCTAAATGAGTTGGAAATTTATGAATGGACTCAAGGCATTAGTCAACAAGACTCCGTTGACTCGAATCTTGAAAGTGTAGTAAAATAATAATATAATTAAAAATAGTGGAATTTTACTATATTACTTAATATTTAACATACTCGCCTAAGGTAGGTTTTGATAATTACCGAATTTGAAGAGATAAATTATATATATAAAATAAAAGTATTATGATGTAAAATAGCATATAGAAAATGTATGTATACCTCATGCGTAATTATTATGCATGATTCTCTATCCATAATTATCTAAAATACAAGTTAGAATAAGCTAAGAAAATTAATAAAAATTAAAGGATAGCTAGGGGATGCTTGGATTAAGCATAGTTACATCCTAGGACAAGTGCTAAGGAGTTAAGCATGATTAACATGTAATTGGAGCTTAGTATATAAGGAATTTTTCAAGAGGAGAGAGAGAGAAAAAAAATCCTTTACATATCTCCAAGCTTTGTAAAATTTAGACGCACTCTCTAAAATATCTTACATGCAATGTGGAGTTTAGAAAAAAATAAGTTTGGATCTAAAAGATTAAAGTAGAAAATTTGGAAAAAATATAAGAAAAGAGGTGCAATCTAGGTGTTAGCAAGTTTTAATGACTTAAGTGGCAACTGGAGACCAACCATTACTACCTCTTAAGAGAGAACCACGGGCCAGCTATGCCTACACACTAGGAGTAGCTGCCGATGATTGGAGTTAAATTTTCTAGTGAAAGTCATAATTCAGCCGATTTTCAATAAATTATTAAAAATATCAAAACTACCCAGACAATTCTACAAAGATTTATTCCTTCATATTTTTAGTGTAGAATTCAAGAAAAATATTATTTTGCATAAATTTTGCAAATATACTACATTCTTAAGAATTGGCAAAACCAAGTTATTTTTTATATTGAAATAAATTGTTTAAATAGTATAGTTTCAACCCTCAAATTTTTCCAAAAACTTCCCTATACTTAAAATAAATTGTTCTGAAAAGATTTTTCACAAAACTATTTTTCATATTTTTATTGAATTTTTGGGCTTTAAATTATGCTTAAAATAATGTTTTTTCTTAGCAAAAATTAGTATATTTTCCTAAAGGATCTCATTTAGATTATGAACTCAATCAATTAGTGGAGTATTTGTAACATTTTAGACCTATTGAATTGAGTTGTACAGTAAGCAGTTATAGAAAGCCATGATTTTGCCCTTATTCGTGTAGTTTAGTAGTATATAATTTGAAGATGGATTTATAATGATACATTATGTAAGGAATTTGGAAGTAATGAAATCGAGGAGGGTTGATTGAAATGTTATTTAAAGTATCAAGCTGATCTTATAACTGAAACTTAGTAGAAAGTTAGCAAATCAACTAGTTGTGGTAAGATGGTTAAATACAGAAGATAATTCAAAGGATCTTTATTGAATACTATATTAAGGATTTTACTTAGAAGCAAAATTAGAGGCAAATGTAAAAGGGAAATGTAAGTACAGGGGAATTCAAAAGCTAAATTAGAAGTAGTTCCTAAGGACTCTAGAGTAAGCATGAATTAAAGGATAACTCAAAGGATTTTAGTAATCTAAAATAACTTAGAAAAACTAGTAAATTACTTAAGAAAACCTAACTTGCGAGTAAAAATAACTTGTAAAACTAATGTAAAAACAACTAAAATCATACAAAATGAATCAATTTATCATTAATTCAAGGCTCAAACAAGGATTGAAACTAATCTATTATATATTTATAAGGATAACTGAAGACCAATAGGGTGATGGTCAGGAAAAGTAAACTAATGAAGTATAAGCAAATTGTGCTTTGTGCATCATAGCATGTTGGAATATTGTGTTGGAGTACTTGGAGACTTAGGAGTATATTTGGTTGTGTTTGTAATTTAGTTGAATGTGCACATGTCTCGTATGTGATTTTTTTCTTGAATTGTAGACATAGAGCGCTGCTTTGTATAAATATGTTTAATGTGTTTTGCCTTTGTTCATTTGTAATCACTCTCAAATGGAACTAACCAAAGACTAACCCTTAACCTTATCTGAACATGCATAACAACTTGCTAGGGGAATGATTAGATGTGTTAGACAAATACCAATCTCTTCGATAAGAATAGCTGAATGGTCATTTTCCCACCCTTAGTCGAATTAAATGATGGGAGAAAAGGTTGCAACGAGTTTCAAAGGTAATCTTGGGTGGAGGCTGTTCCACATTATACAATCTTAGGTTTGATTTGATTTGAGTTTCGCTAAGACTCCTCAACTTGAGTTAAAGTGAATATAATTTCTCTAACCATACAATAAACCAGTTGATATTGTGCAATGTCTCATTTGTTTGTTTGTATTGCGACACATTAAAATATAATGCTTGAAAAACATGTTTATCTTTGATTTACTCTTTCATCTCTATACTGTTTACTGAGCTAATTATACTCACATTCTTATAGACTTTTTTACAAGCACTAACTAAGGGTTTAGAGATACAGCGATATAATTACCCTCAAGTTAGTAAGGAATGGGTTAGGGTAGTGAGGAAACTAAAAACCTATAGGATACAAACTTTTGTTTATCTTTTGTGGAAACTAACCGGGATACCTTAGGGCACCCATTAATTTCCTACTTTAATGTACATAAATGTCAAAACATGTAGCTCTTTGTAAACTTTTTACAAACTCTGGAACTTTTGACATAAAAATACTTATGTAAATATTACTATGTTATAGAGAATCGAACTATAGGTTATTTTAAGCAAATATTTTGAAAAGCTACATTGTAAGTTTCGTTATTAACAAGTGCTATAATGGATGCTTCAAGCTGATTAAGTTAAGTACGTCTTGTATAAGTTACATTTATAATAGCGGCTGTAAGGTTAATTATTATCTTATATTAGCTTGTACAATGAGATTGTTATGACTCTTTCTGTTCGGGACGTGACATAATAAAATGACATTAAATGTGTAAATAATACTAATTGTAAAAACTATCCTTAATTATTGCATGTTACAATTTACTTCAAGGTTAGATAAACAATTTTAAATCAATGAAATCAATGGGGATGGAATGCAATCGCGATTACACTCCCTTAAAGGTAAAATTGATGATTCTATGAAATCGTAACTCAGTCTTCAAATTTCAAACATAAGAAAATGAAATAGAATCATGTTGGCTTATTTCCACATACCAAATATGAATTCATGATGTTGCATCTATAATATCACAATATATGATAGAGATAAGTCGCATGCATGTGGGAGTGTCATCCCATCATTAAATGCATGATTGCATCATCGTGCTAAAAGCCCATAAACATACGATTTGTGGGATGTTGCTTCCGCCGGAGGACTAGATGTTGAATTCGAAGCTCCTTACATATTTGTACTCAAATATAATGGTCCCATGCTCCTTTGTCTCTTCCAAATATGATGGTGCTATGTTACAATTGAAACATAATTTAACAACCGATGGAATGCAACAGAAACAGGAATGATTTAGGAAAAGCCAACTATTACATGATATAGGAAGTTATGTCACCATCTAGACTTAGAATTGTGAAGTGGAGAACACCAACGGTTACATTCACCATCCTAAAATTATTCTTGTGTAACTAAACCTCTCAAATTTTCGAAAACATATCTTTATCTTTCTATATATATCTCTTAAAAACATGTATATAACTTACAAATTATTGTCATAGCCTTAAAAACATTACTATTTATGGTAGTGTATGAAGGGTATGGGCATACTTTTTATAGGTCATAAGGATATAAAATCACAATTAGAAAGAACTATTTGTATTCAAGTAATTTAATTTTATTTTTTTACCAACTGCATTATAATTTGAAAAATAAGATATTCAAATCTGATTTATTTTATAAATAAATAATATTTATATCAATAAATTATAATAATTTTAACTATTTACATAATACCCGGAAGAGAAGAATTATGGCTTTTCTTTCACATCATAGATTGCAGTTTTTTCACCCTACCTAACATAAAAGCTGTAAAAAGTTAGTTCATACACATACCTATTTTATAACAAAAGAGTCGTCCCATCATTAAATGCATGATTGCATCATCGTACTCCAAAGCCCATAAACATACGATTTGTGGAATGTTACTTTCACAAGAGGACTAGACGTCGAATTTGAAGGTCCTTACATATTTGTACGCAATTATAACGGTCACATGCTCCTTTGTCTCTTCGAATCGAGCTTTTTTACATCCAGCTGTCTAATTTTGTCGGACCCATTTATTATTTGGATTAGAATAAACAACGAATAGAAAATTTTTTTTTTAAAAATAGCTATCATTAATGGTAAATTAGAAAATTATATTATATAGTATTTACTTCCCGTAAAGTTTTGTTTAAAAATTTTTATTTCAATATTTATTTCATCTCGTTAATTGCACCGTTAAGTTGAAAATATAATAAAAATATGAATAGACCAATTTGGTCATTAGTATAACTAATAATTATCTAATGAGAGTATAATTATACAATTACTTAATCATTTTATTCCCTATGGAATGAGTCGCAATTTTTCCTATAGAGAGGAAGCAAAAGGTTAATGAAAATTTCATGACCAATATATAAGAAAACAAGGATATACAAAGTATTATAGAAATATTTCCTTGTTATTAATCGGCAAACTAAGAATCAAACAATTGTCAAAGTCTTGTGGAAAAGTAAATGACTTGTCACTCTTTGAAAATTGTTAATGGATGCTTAAAGCATTTGTTAAGAATTTAGACAAAGAAATTTTTATAAATTTTATGTACTTCTTTTTCATAAAATGTATAGTTTTTATCTTAAAAGATGCAAAAAAAGAAAAAAAAAAAGAAAAAGAAAAAAGAAGAAAGAAAAATATTCATCTTCTTGCCTTTAGCTAGTTTCCAGGAGAGCAAATACTATTTTAATGGGCTATAAGCTTACTATAGACATTATGGTCGTAGAGACAAAATTCTCTGTACGAACTACCATCTACAAGCGTCATTACTTGATAGCTAAGCAGCTGATGATTATAATGGGAGGATATCTACATAAAATGTCTTGTTTCTTGATATTTTCTATGAGCAAGAATAATAAACATCATTTTAGATATAAATCTATTATATAAGAAACATGTGATAGATGATTTATCTTCAGGTTTACACATAATTAGTAACCTATCTCTCACTTGATGTAGCTTAATTGGTATAAATTAGGAGTGTATAGTTACCAATGCTTTTTTCTTTCTTTAATCTATATTATCTTGAGATATTATAAGTATTTTATCCAAATTTTATCTGTATATTTGTAAGACGTTTGACAGATATCCCTTTCTGGCTATATACGTTCTCTTAAAAGTACTAGTGTATGAAGTTGTTTTTGTGTTTACATTACATGTCCCCGTGTCTAGAAGATGTTCTTTATATCGCTGTTTGCACCTACAGGCTACTGGCTTAGGGTCTTTCTTAGATGTTCCTGATAAAATGTAAAAAAAGACAAGATGCAGACCTAACATTCACAAGGACACCCATCCATTTCGCAGAGTCTTTGCTGATTGACGAAGAAAAAGAAATTTATTAGCTATTACATATAACATTTATATATATAGAAATATATATTATATATAATTTATAGATTTCAATAAAACTTTCATAAGCATATAGTTAAATGGGTTGTTTTTAAATTAACCATCACCTGTATTTTGTACACATTTCATACGTCAAAAGTTGGATGGTTATATTCCATCCCGTACAATGAGATGGAAAAAAAAAAAAAGAAAAGAAAAGAAATACCCACCAAATATTATTTTTATTGCCTCAAAAGATGAGTGGTTATATTCCATCTATAAATTTCCTTCCATTAATTTTATGCCTCAATAAGACTTTGTACATGTACTCGACTATCCCCATTGAAATTTTATATGCTCTAGGATAAGTCTATTAAATTCTTCTATATTTGTGTCTAAAGTTCAGTCTGATATGTGTATTTCACATGAGTCATTTAAATTATCCATGATGTTATTTTTGTGCAGAATATTTGCATTTGTTATTATTTTCTCTCATAGCTTTGAAAACTCTCATGTAACACCCGGGATTCTGACTTAAAACTCTCCAAAAGTTTATAATTAGTTTTATAGACATGCCATATTTTTCAATGGAAGTTTATAATTTATTCATTAGTGTATTATACTAGTCCACGTGTCATCCTTGTATTGGTTGTACTTATATACAGGTTGTGTTATAAATACTGGATTGTAACTAACAAAACGAACAGATGATATACAAAACTATCACTTTTCAATTCTCTGGCTACACAAAATATCTTTTATCAGCAAATATAAAGCTCGTTGAGTGCTGTTACATCAAAATTGCTCACTCCTTCGAAATTCACATGGTATCCGACAATGTTATAGATCTTAATCGATTTCTTTTTCAATATTTCATCAGGTCATACTAGTGCCACAGTAGGAAATCCATCTATCACACATCCCTTGTGTCTATCAAGAATGGATAACCCAAATATGTCAATCGGAAAACCAATCTTTAATGGAAATAGCTACTTAGGGTGGAGTGGATTAGTAAAGATGGGATCAAGTGTGAAATTAAAGCCTGGTTTTATCAATGGTTCAGTCATAAATCCATATAAATGTTCTCGTAATTTAGTGAAGTTGTTGCAATGCGATTACATGGTTCGTTGTTGGATCCTTAATTCAATGATGAGTGATATTACGCAAAGTTTTCTTTATGTACAATTTGATAAAAAGTTATTTGAAGAGATCATAGAGTAACACACAATATCTAATGGTCCTTTAGTATTCAATTACAATACGAAATATGTAATTTGAAACAATATGATCAAAGTGTAAGGGTTTATTGTAAGAAGCTCAAGAAATTTTGAGACAAATTACAACAATTACATGTGTATCCTAATTGTAAATGTGGTTAGATGAATTAATCTGCTTGTGATATTAAGGAGAAGTTAATGGAATTCAAATCACAAGGCACACTAATGCCCTTCCTAATGGGCTTGAATGAGGTCAATAATGGAATGAGAAAACAAATTCTTTCAATGGACTTGATACCTACTATTAATAAGGCATTTTATCTAAAGCAATAAATTGGAAGACAGAGACAAATAACCTTAGTGTTTTCATCAAAAGTTGATGCTATAGCTTTTAACACTAGAAGCGAGGGAGTTTTGAATGATAGGAAAATGGGTAGGAGTAGAGCATTTTGTCAACATTATTAGACAGAAGGTCATAAAGTAAAGAATTATTTTTAAATCATTGATTGGTTTTAAGGCAAAAAGGTCATAAGGGGAAAGCCTGGAGCTTATGTAGTCTCATATTCCAACAATGCTTCGGTTGTGAATGTTAATAAATTTAGTAGCTTTGATATCGATTTAAACATGTTGTTAACATTATGTTTGATCAAGAATGGCACTCTAATAGAAGTGATCAACAAATGCTATAGAGTATGTATCATGAAATGCTAAGGTTAATGAAGGTTGGAATGTAGTAGAGTAAAGTTATGGCTAATGATGTGCAATTTGCAAGTACACTTGATTCAATAAGATAGTGGCAATAGTTAGAGTTATGAGTAGGCTATAGATGCTACAATTTGAAGACTCCAAGGAGGCTTCCTTTATGACTGATTAGAGTAAATCTGTTTTAATGTGTTGTTATACTCCTTGTACTAATATTAGTCTCCTTCACTTGATTTAATTGATTTGGAAATAGTTTTGTTTCTAAACTACAACACTTAAACATGTGTAAAAATTTCAACTTTTAGCGCTTTATTTATGATATTTGTGAAAAAGTCAAATTTCATAGGCTTCTCTTTACTAGAAGTACACATGTCTCCAAATTTTCCTTTAAACTTCTTGTTGTTGATATTTAGGGTCTATCTAGTGATGTATCCATTTATGATGTTAGATAGTTCTTGACTATTTTAGATGATTCTACTAAGCCAGTTAGACTTTCTTGCTTCATCATAAGAGTCAAACACATTTGATTCTTTAGAGTTCTTTTCATTTGTTTCTAATCATTTTTTATTGGTTCTTATATTTATGAGAACCAATAATGGTTCTCAATTTTTTTCCAACATGTGCCAATCTCTTTTCAATAACTTAGGAATTATTCATCAAAGAATTGTGACCTTTACCGCTCAACAAAATGGCCGAATGGATTGGAAATACATATACTTATTAGACACTTCTCAAGTTCTTAGAAGTCATACCGAATTACCTAAGAGTTTTAGGGAGAATGTATACTTAAACAACAAAATACCTATAGTTATTTTGAATTGGAAAACCCCTCATGAATTGTTATTGGTTGCCCTCTAACTTATGACAATCTAAAAGTCATGGGTCATTTGTGTCACATTGCTAAACATCCTTAACCTAAGGATAAATTTGAAACAAGAGGGCTTAAATGTGTGCTTCTAGGCTCTACTCATGGATGGAAAGTTTATGGAGTATATGATCTTTCTCACAAACAAATTGTTGCTTCTTGAGATGTTATCTTCTTTGAAAAGGTCTTTCCATTCAAAGACAAAAAGAGTTCATATCCAAACATTGTTGAGTTTCCTTCTAAAAACCATGTATTCTTTTTTGGTGTTAGTTCTTAGTCTCCAATTGATTAGCAACCTATTTCTATTGCTAATTCTTTTAAATCTAACATTGATAAGTCTACTTATCAATCTACTATTCTTCTTAGTCCTCCTAATTTATGGAGGTCATTTAGAGAGAGAAGGCCTTCTAGGTAGCTTTAAGATTTTGCTTATTGTTGCTGTTACATCTATCATTCTAGATACATGTATAAATACTTAGACTGCTTCTAAATATCCTTTGTTTGACATAGCCACCTTTACTACACACCCCACTGATTTTGTAGCTTCTTTAGCCAAATTTTTTACTACCTAAAAACCACATAATTACTTAAAAGCATCTTAACACAAAGAATGGTAAGTTAATTTGCAAAGTGAATTGATTGCATGTGAGAGTAATGAAACTTAGGAGTTAACTACTTTATCTAAAGGTAAGAAGGCGATTGGCTCTAAATGGGTCCATAAAATAAAATATAGGCTAAATGGTACTATACAAAGCTAAGCTTGTTGCTAAGAGCTCTACACAAGTTAAAGGAAAAAACTATCATGACACTGTTTCCCCTATTGCAAAGTTGGGAATTGTTCATATATTAACTGCTATAACTGCTGCCTATGATTGGTCCTTACATTAGATTGATGTAAATAATGCCTTATTACATGGTCATCTTGATGAATATATATATATATATGATTCCATCTAAGGGTTATGATAAAGTCTTACCACATTAAGTGTACTATTGTAAAAGTCTCTTTATGGGCTTAAATAAGCATCAAGAGAATGGAACCTAAAAATATCTAAGTATATGTTTCTTTAGATTTTTCTTAGTTAAAGCATGACTATTTTTTATTCACTTATCATGGTTCAAAAGGGTGTTTTTTACTTTTCTTTATGTTGATGATATGCCGATTACTAGATCTAATGAGAATTTTATTTCTTATATTAATAGTGGTTAGATGAAGCTTTCGCTATCAACGACTTAAAGTTGGCTTAGATTTTCCTTGGTCTTGAATTATCAAAGAGCAGAGCATGGAATTCTTGTTAATCAATGGAAATTTTTGTTGGATGTAGTCTAAGATGCTAGTTTTTCAAGAGTTAAATCAATCTCCTTTTCATTATAAAATGGAAAAGACTTGGTGAGTTCCTCTACAAGAAGGTTATGGCACAAATAGTATGCTCTATAAGGTTATTGTGTTAATGTTTGCCTAAATGCCTCTTAAAAGACATTGATTTCATATAAATAGTATGCATAAATGTAGGTCCTAAGTCTCTCATATGGCTGATAATGTTTCAAAGCAACTTAGACTTAAATTTTATTAAGTTTGAATTATTGATTTTTTAAAGTTTTTTCTCCTCAAATATTTATATGAATATACTTCTTTTATTTATGTGATTGTCAATTCACTTTCACATTTTGATATATTAATCAATAAATTATATTAGTTAAATCATTTTATTGCCACATGATAGATTTGGGTTTTTCTAAAACTTCTTATAAGATAGATGTTGAGACACTTTGTGAGGAAATCTAGTGAAATAGAGTGCTGCAAAATAGTTTATTTGATCTTTTAAGTGCAATTAGTAGCCTTTTCTTTTCTTTAGCAATGTTGTATTTGTTTAATTGATGTGTTGTTTTAATATTAGAATTTCATTGTTGGTAAAAAAATTCCTCGCATTTATATCAAATATATAATTTCAAATTTAATTAAGTAACACCATCTTTTGTTATATAAAACAATGTAATAGTTGCCTTTTATTTTAAACAATATGCACTTACAAGCAACAAAGAGAATTTTGTTGCATAAGCCATTATGTAACAAATTTAAAGCCTAAGGCAACAAAAAATATTGATGCCATAGAGTAAGATAGTGCCTTAAGATTGTTTTAAAAGATTTGATTTGAAAACCCTTAATAAAGTCTATATTATTAATCACCTAAGAAAGAGGGTTTTTTTTTTTTTCAATTGATAAGTAAGGTTATTTTGTATAAGAATTACCTACTTGGTGAATTTTTAATTACTCTTAAGACAACTTTGGATAGAAAGTTATGGAAATCAAACTTTAAAAATTCTTTAACAAAAAAAGAATTTTCTTAGATTCAAAGATTAGGATTCCATATGTAACACATCTTGCAATCATAATTAGATAATTTATAGGTTGAGCCCTAAAAACCCTAATTTAGAAAGATATTTAGAATAGAAAAGGAAATCAAACAGTACTGATAAGACAGGAGTTTAGTGGACTGGCCTTACACCACATTCAAGTTGACCACCCCTAGTCGATTCCCTTGATCTAACCATGTAAATCACATGAATTCAATAATTGAGAACATTATCATTTAGAAAATTTAACAAATTAGTAGGTTATCATAAAATTAAGATGACCAATAAAAAGCTAGAGTATGATTATAAAAGTACAAGCAAATAATAATTAAAATTCAATTATTTTAAATTATTATTTTAGGGATACCGTAGGGACAATAGATATAAAACAGTTCTCTATGCAAAAGAGATGAATAACGATGCTATTGCTTTGTTTATACTTGTAGGACTATAGATAAAATGGACAAATAAGTAGGGCTAAGATTTGTGGACGGGCAAACATGAACATAGATTTTTAACCTTAGAAATGATGGATTCTTGAAATAATGTGGTCAATTAAATTAGTCACTTAAACAATGCCTCATGTTGCGGCAGGTTGTCGCCATGTAGGAATTGCTGCTTATATGGGTCAGTTGAGTGGGAATAGAATTACACTGGGATGAATAGGTGGAACCATACGCAGATTTGAACATTTTAGATAGATGGTTTTCTTGATGGTACAACACATGGTGGAGAACTCGTATGAGACGGTATTTTTTGCTTCCCATAGCATGGTATTATATCTCTCACTATAAAATTACCATTTTCATCGGTATCGTTTCTCATTTTAGAATTAGCTTCTATGTTGAGCAGTATGAGATGCTCCAAATTTTGGGACGTTAAAATTATATTGCTTGTTGGACCTAAAAAAAAATAACTATACATGCATTTGATATAGTAAGGTTATCTCTTGGCCAAAAAAAAAAAAAAAAAAAATAGAGTTATCTCACTGGGCATTATCTCGCTCTATTTGGAGAAATTCTTTTTTCAAATAATTAATTGGACTAAAAAAACTTAGAAATAGAATCTTATACATTTCTATCCAGCTAGAGATATGAAGATATAAAAGCGAATGGCCATACATTCGAATTTGGGCCATAACAACTTCCGTATCACAACATATGGTAGCAATAGCCCCATGCATGTGTAAGTGCCGTGCCGTGCCGTCATTTAATGCATGATTTCAACATCGTACTCAAAATCCCATAAACATACGATATGCGGAATGGTACTTTTGCAGGAGTACTAGACGTTGAATTGGAAGCTCGCCCCTTACACTATTTTTGAGGAAATATAATGGTCCCATGCTCCGATGTCTCTTCCAAATTTAATTTTGAAGGCTCATGCAAAAGGTAATAAGCTACAACTATTAGCTCAGGTATTTGTCAAGAAGTTAGATGAAAGAACTTTCATGTTTTTATATATAACGTTTCATTATTATTTTTTTTTTCTTTTCTTCGTAAAATATATAATATTTTATCAAAAAAATAAAAAAAAATTATTTTCTTACCTTTGTCTATTTCTCAAACAGCAACCAATCCTTACTGAAAATCTTACTATTTTAATGCCCTATAAATTCATTATTTATTTACTATATGATTGCAAGGAAAATATTTTCAATAGACACCAACAAACAAACGTCATGACCTTGATTAGTTAACCAAATGATGCTTGTAAATAGAAAACACTGTTGCCTACTTACCTAAAATATCTTGTCCTTTTCTATATTTTCTGTGAGCAAGATTAATAAACATCATTTTATAAGTAAATTATTATATAAAGGCCAGCTGATAGATGATTTACCTTCAGGTTTACACGATTTGTAACCTACCTAACTTGATGTACCTTAATTATTTATATTTTCTGAATATTTCTAAGACATTTGGCAGATGTCCCTTTCTGGCTATATGCATTCTCGTACAAGAGGATCCATTTCCCTCGTACAAGTATATAAAGTCTTCTTTTTGTTTACCTTATATCCCCGTTGTCTCAGAAGATGTACTTTATATAGGTTTTTTTGCACCTACAGGCTACTGGCCTACGTTCTTTATGAGATCACCATGCTAAAAAGTAAAAATGACAAGATGTAAACTTAACGTGCACAAAGGGGGAATAATGAGAAATCATACCGGTTTCGTAACTTGAAAAGATCTGAAATGGAGATTTTGGGAAGAAAAAAATTTTAATTTGTATAAGGATATTTGATGATTGAGATTAATCCATAAATTAATTTAGTAGTCTATTTTGATGACTTATTCTTTAACTCACCAATAAGTGACTTATTTCAATACCATCCGAAAAACACCTGTAATATTTATACAAGTCTTCAGTGTTTGATCTGCTATTTATCTTTATTCCATCCAACCATACTAAAACATAAAAAAGGAAAAAAGAAAAAGAAAAATGAAGTCACAGTGGATATTCTTTTTATTACCTCAAAAATTGGATGCTTACATTCTATGTATGGGCATTCCTTTCATTAACTTAATTTATACCATATAGAATAATAGGGTTTGCCCATGTATTTTATTATTCTATGTTCTACAAACTCAATGGAAATTAACAATTTCTGAGTATGTATACTAAAGGTCCTTTTGAGTTCGTGCTTTTGACTTGAAAATGAAATTATTCAAGTTCAAAATTTTGAGCTCCAGTTGCGTCGAGAAGTTATATGGCAAGCTCAAACTTTGCTTGAGAAATTTTTTTATATTCAAATAGTTAGAAATTTTATATTTCTTTTAAATTGAGTATGTAACAAAGTTTGAATTTGACTCCCAAAAATAATAACCTCAGCACAATTTTAAAATCAACTCAAGTATGTGTATCTAATTAGGTTTGTGAGTTTATTAAGCTAAACAAATTGATGTAGATATTTGACTAGTTTCAACTCTAGCTCAACTTGAATATATTGAATTCAACCTAAATGCTTGTTGAGATGAGTTTAGTTGTTCGCAGTTGGTTTCGTTTCTTAATTCCCTTACCAAACAAACTTAATAAGGTATATAGCTTCATTGCTTATATTAGATCTTAAATATACAAGTTCCTAAAATTTCAAATAAAAAAATTTTAAATTTCTATTTTTCTCCAAGAACCTTAGAACTTTTATACTTGGAAATCATATGGTTATAAGGTATCTCATTAAATCAGCATCCTTTTTCTTTTCAAAATTATTTCATAACATAAACTTGTTATGAGAAAGAGAAATTGGAAATTAATACCATTAATAGTATTGAAAATTATTACATTTAAAGATGGATAAATATTAAACATTTGTTGTCTTAAGCTTGCTATATCAAGTGTGTTTTAACCAATTACATGCAATATCTGTATAAGAAATTAGTGAATAATTATATAAGTTTATTTCACCTATTTATATGTGTACATGTGATTTTTGTGGGCCAATTATTACATATTACAAATGGAGGAAAGGCAATTCAAATTAATCGATCCTATTATGAGATCAATATTCATATCATTAAGCTATAATAATCTCAATATATGTGCATGTGATTGGTGAAGATAGGTACAAGGCAACACAAACCCAGATATATGTAAAAGAAATATATAGAAAAAAGGAATGTACCATAAAAGGCAACTCCCTTAAAACCCTCTTCTAATTAGCAATTTAAAGAATTTAGAAGTTATATTTTAAGAAATTATCAATTTAAAGGAGTGAGGTTGACCAAAATATTAATTACATATATAAAGTTAATTACATGATTAAGGATAACTTATAAGTGTGAACTTCCTCCATGAGACCAAGGTTGTGCTCAATTACCAAACAATGCATAAGAGAAAATGAAAGTGAATTGTTTCTCATATTCAGAAAAATAAAAAACAATTCTATTTATATGATGTTATATAGTAACCGAACTAACTAACTGATTCTAGAAGAATACAAAAAAGAGTAAATTTAAGCAATGAGCTGGCAAGAATTATATGTCAGCAAATAAATATCCTATACTACTCTACGTATACTACAACTAAGCTAATGATGTATAACAAGCTGTACTAATACATATAGTTTGCAACCCCACAATTGGCTTAGAGACCTAACTTGCCATAGATGAATTACAGAACATCACAGCTAACTAGTTTAGTCAAGGGATCTACAAGCTATAGTCATGAAGGAACATCTAAAATCTTCAAGAAAATATCAATAGAAATGTACAGTACTGTTATGTAAGCAAGGATTTTGAGCAAGTAATAGTGTTGAGCGATTATCATAGTAAAGAGAGACTGGGAGATCAACAGCAACCTGAAGATCACGAAGAATGTAGGAGACCCAAAGTAATTCCTTCATAGTTGTAGCAAAGCTACAATACTTTGCTTCAGCACTAAATGTGGACATTGTTCGTTGTTTCTTTGTTTTCTAAGATACAAGAGCATTGCCTAACACGATGGAAAAGCCATTGACTGCCTTCCTATCAAGTGGAAAGTGTTTTGTTAGAGACTATTGTGGTTAACAATGAAGAAGATGAATTTTTAGCAGTATGCCAAGTTGTTGCAGATAAAGCTCTAAATAAGCTGGTAGTTATGAGCATTCTAAGAAAACCCTAAGAAGACTACGGTGAGGTTACAGTTAGTGCAACTGGCTTCAATAAGTTTCTTATTTCTTTTAGTAGCTCAAAAATGATGAGAGTGATTAAAAAGGAAAGGTCATGGTTTTGTGATGGGTCACATGCTTGTCTTAGAGGAATGGAAAGGAGATCTTGCAATAAATGAAGTGAAGCTCTCGGAAGCAGCTTTTTGGGTCTAAATTCACGACCTAAAGTTGAATCAAATGTATGATAAAAATGCTAGAATTATTAGAAGGTATATTGGCAAATTAATTGACTATGACCTAGTGAAAATAAAGAGTGGATTGCGTAGATCCTTCTTGAAGGTTAGAGTGAAAATTGATGTGATCAAGCCATTAAAAAAAGATAAGTAGATTGCTAGAGAAGATGGTACAAAATGCAAGGTCTACTTTAAGTACAAAAAACTATCAGATTTTTGCTTCATATGTGGGAAATTAGGACATTTAGCCAGATTCTATGATAGAAAACTAAGTTTAAGCAATGCATATGGGCCATCATTGAGAGCAGTAGCATTAAGAAGTGGATTTTAGTCAAGTGTGAGTGAAAGGCTTGAAACAAATGTGAGTTAGAGAAGAGATGAAATGCACCTAAGCAAACCTACACAGTTGAAGGAGAATGAAGACACTACTGTTGAATGCTCAAAACATATCTTGCTTACCTAATAAACTAAAATGGATTTATCTCCAAACATTAACACCCTACCATTAGCCATTAAGACCCTAACTCCACAAACCAACATTACACCACCTTATACCAACCCAATACTACGTTCTTCACTAGTTAGGATAGCAAATTCAGTTACCATTCCGAAGCCTCAAGAGCCAACATCACCACTGATAGACCTTTAATCCTTGAGCCTTATCCCATCTGATAGGGATTAAGGACCGATTACGTACTCCCAAGCTCAAGGGCTCTCTCAGGTGGTCTGCCAAGCTGTCCGAGGTAAGTTAAGCGCCGAGGAGTAGTGTTTTCCCCAGTCCGATCTATTAAGCTACTTTGCTCTCCATACCAACCAAGATGTTGTCGAGGTGATCAACCAGCATGCCGAGCCAAACCCTCCACTAAACCATAGTCCCAACGCTAAATCTGAATGTAGCAATCCCTACTATGCTAAAGCTAAGCAAAACTATCAAGAGCCAACCATCTAAAGCCAACCCAATGTGAGCCATCCCTGAACCAATCACATTCCAGCCCTTCTAACATTGAACAGGCCTGAACAAAGGCCTACCCCTGCTCGGACTACAATACTATCAGAATCATAGTAAAAATGTGTACGCATTGTCCTTTATTAACATCTATACTGTCCTTTTTAACAAAGGACATTCGCGTTCCTTCTTTTGCACGATTTCATATTTTCCTTATAAATTATTCTCTTTTGTTTTTTAGCAAATAAGGACCATTTTTTTGTAATTTTTGTAACTTAGGATTTTTCCTAACGGGATGATATAAATACCGTCATATTGTAAAAGTTGATAATCATAATATAGACAAATACATAGAACTTTTTCACTCTCAGGCTAAGTGTCCCTCTTGCTCTTTAGCTACTCTTATCTAGCTCATTCAAGCGTGGACTAATGGTGAGTGACCTCTTGCTATAATTGTGTATCATATCAAGTATGACCTGAGCTCGTGTGAGGTATTAGTGTACCGCATCCTTCATCAGTGCACAAGAACCCCTCGTTCAACCTTTGACTATCATTTACCTTTCAAGCTATCTTGCAACTTAGACCCACCCTTCTGGTTACGCGTGATATCAAGTTTATATGTTCATCCATGAGTTTGTATCATCTTGGTATCAGAGCTTGGCTATGTCTAAAGTTAGATTCTACTATTGTGTTCTTTTAATAGTTTTTCACTACTCTCGTATGATAGTGATTCTATTATTAGCTTTGAAGTTTAGTAGTGAAAAGTGTTTTACACTCTGTTTTCTCCTGTTTTTGATACGCCAAAATAGAGTGTGGTTGACTGTATGTTTGTTGAGAAATTGTCATTGTAAAGTAAACATCAATGTCATATTCAAGTGTACAAGAGACTTTAGAAAACCAAGAAAGTGGTACTCAACATGACGAAGGGCAAGAAGGAAACCTTTCACCTCAATCAGTAGGTGACTACTTAGATAGGCTTACCGACTTGGTAACTAGCTTAGTAACTGTTATCTAAGAAGATAGACAACGAGCTAGAAATAGCCCCACTAGAGAATGTAAGCAGCAATAGCAAGGCAATGGTCAATTTGGTTGGGTTAATGCCCTAACTCACCCACCTCAAGCTAAAAGAGTTGGTAAAGATGCTAGATGAAGGTTAGCAATTGAAGAGATTGAGTTGACCAGGCAAAGGAGTTGACCAAGCAAAGGAGTACTACGAGCCTGAGGAACGAAATGTACAAGCCCTTAAAGTCAAAGGACTCAAGATGCGTATCCCAAGTTTTTCTAAAAGTAGTGATGTCGAAGACTACCTAGATTAGGTAGACAAGATTGAAAAGCAGTTTGAATGCTATGAAGTGCCTGACAATGCAAAGGTT
Source organism: Lumnitzera littorea (assembly GCA_024138015.1). NCBI lineage: Eukaryota > Viridiplantae > Streptophyta > Magnoliopsida > Myrtales > Combretaceae > Lumnitzera > Lumnitzera littorea. Next base: position 38,027,385 of record JAMXBB010000008.1, read on the forward strand.
AGACATGCTGTGTTAAAGTTCACTAGTTATGCTGCCTAATGGTAGAAGAACTTGTAAGCCACTAGAAAAAGGGAAGGAGAATAAGATATTAGGAGTTTAGATGATATGAAGAGATTTATGCGAAGAAGGATTGTACCAAGCTATTATCTGCAGGAAGCCTTCAAGAGACTGCAAGAACTAAGACAAGTAGCATCGAGTGTGGACACTTATGTTAAAGAATTCCAGATGCTAATGATCCGATGCAAAGGTGTAGAGCCCGAAGACCAAACTGTTTCTCAATTCATTGGCAGATTAAAGTATGAGATTGGAGATGTCTTAGAAACCTTGGATGTTAGGACGCTCGATGATGCAATTCGAGCCGCCTAGAGTATAGAAAAGCACTAAACAAGAAGATTTCGACCACCCATCAACCATCTTGGTAGTAGCTGACTTGTTCTGAAAAAGATTAAACACTTTGTTTAAAGAGAAAGCTACCCTTCATCATCATGGGCCTTATCTGAAAAAGATTAGAAACGAATCCAGAATTTTATCTGCCAATTGAAGATTAAACACTTTGTTTAAAGGGCAGTGAGGAACTCTTTACCTATGTTCGATAGCCTTTGCCACAGACATCTAATGACAAGCCCTAAGTACCCCTTCTATGATGAACACGAGACTACGAAACACACCATCTTACTTTATCCTTGGATGGCACGTGTGTGGTTTACACTTTTCGAATGAAAGGTTGAGAGAGAAAGGGTTTCCTCTCTATGGGATTAGATTATAGTGAAATTCGAGGGATTGACCAAGGAGTAGAGGGACCTCAAAGTGTAGATGGCTCTCGTTTGCTAGATTCTTTGGAAAGAAAGATGTCATGCCTTGTATGAGAAAAGGGAGGTTAAGCTACTAGATTGCATGAACTATTATAGGGTTTCATGGGAAGAGTGGCAAAAAAGGAAGGAAAAGGGGAGAAAGAAGGAGGCCAGTGATTAATATGAAGAACAAATACTATGGAACCCTACTTCGATCGAGTCTCTTAAACTTAATGTTGACGATTCTTGGTCTAGAAAGGACGGAAGCGATTCAATGGCCAATGTGGTGAGGGATTGGACTAGTACAGTAATAAGGGGTTTCACAAAGAAGGAATTTGGTTTAAATGCAAAAGCCTTAGAGTGTAGAGCAATAAAGAGGGTGTTAATGTAGGCACGTGACCTAAGCTAGAAAAACCTAGTTGTGGAGTCAAAAGCCTTAACTGTAGTCAACTCGATTAATTTGAAAGACTTGTCGGCTCAACATCTCTTTAGTTCGGGATATTAAAGAGCTTTTGCCTTCTTTTTCACATGCTTTAGTGTGTTAGGATGTGTCCTTTGGATTGATGTATAAACACCCCATCCCAACTGAGAGAGTTGTTATCTTTTGATTGTCAATCTTGCATGGTTGTAACTAGATCTTGTAATCTTGCTTTGAGATCTTAATGAATCTTGTTTGAAGGCAAAAAATAAATAAATAAATAAAGGAGATGGAAAGGTGGAAATAAAATAAAGAAATAATAGGTATTATCTTATTTCTTTACACTTAAAATGACACAATAAATAATTTATATAAACAACAAAATACCTTTGCCCTCTTGAAACTCTAGCCGCTAATCCCCCACGGAAAACTATCCTCAACATGATTATATGGCTTAGTCATGTGGACTAAATAGTCAAGGGGTGGGTTTTGATGGTCGTGATTAAATGGTTCAAGAGGGGTTCGAGTCTAGGTTTTTGATGGTTCTGTTTCGATGGTCAGCTCTATGGCTTAGCTAGGGTGGGGGTAAAGTTTCATGGAAGTGAGTACGAAAATACGTTAACGAAAATTTCTTGGATCTTGAAAAGGAATTTCGATATTTTATTTGACAGTTTAGGAATTTTGTAGAATAACAAATGAGCAAAGCAAATATTACAATAGCTCTGTAAACGTGGAATGGGTACATTATTGAACCCTCAAGTAAAGAAGAGGAGAGCTACATGCAAATTGGTCACTTCACCGGGTGGCAATAATCTCCTCAACATGGAAATCGCATGGCTGTTGTTACAGATGTTCATGGGAGACAACGAACAAAAAGGATGATATGTCAGTGAGAATTCTCCATCACGGCTAATTTCCACGTGAATTTGTGGGGTTAAGGACGAGAACGAGCCAGGGTGGAAGAGCTTCCTCCATTGGCTAACGTGTCTTAAACTAGGGTTTAATCGCACAAGACCAATATACTGAAATCAAATATTGTTCAATTTGCAAAATTCAGCTTCAGATATATGTGCTAAAAACCACATTATATGAACTTTAGGTGTTTTTGTTTCAAATTTTATATAGAAAGTTTTAAAATGTTTAAATGTTATATTTTTTATTTTTTATTATAACTAAAGTTTAAAACTGCTAAATATTATTCTAAATTGAACTTTTATTTGATATATATATATGTACTACTTTACTCATGTTCAAAAATATGTTAGCAAAATGCTCATCGATTGAATCATACAAGTATAAACAATAAGAGATGAAGCAGCAAATTTAACCAATAAAAAGTTGATTGGGGATGTTATTAAGAAATTTGAAACTTCAATTTTAAAATTTAAAAAAAAAAATCCAAGTAAAGTAGTTCTAGTAGTGAAACGAATAGTCTCATTAAGGAAGCAGCATTTCTGGAGTGTCTTTTTTTACTAGAAATAATTGTATAGGGGCTATTTTGGAGTTTCTTTTCTTCTATATATAGATACGTATCTTTAGTTATTTGTATAATAGCCTACTTTTACTACAGTAATGCAATTAATATCACTTTTCTCCGTTTCAACGGTGTATAAAAATTTTACAAAATAATGCAATTAATTTTCCCTATCTTTTACTGCAGTAAAACCATTAAGAAACGAAAATTTCCCAATACAATATTCGACTATAACCCATCAAGGCACATGGGATGAAACTATTTTATAAACAAATGAAATATTTGAGCATAGATCTTACACATGTAATCCAGAAATATCCTACCAAAAAAAGGTAGATTTTGAAAATGGCTTCAAGCCAAGATGCCCCTATATCACCTGCTATATCATGGAGCACCAACCTCCCTGTCTCGTTGCTTTTGACATATTCTCATGGGTCCTACCTAACTGCAAAAGTAAATCCCAGTTTAAAGCTACCAAATCATGTTGTCATAGAAAATGTGGTAAGTAAAACTTGATTAGGTAAAATAATTAAGTAACTGGCAGTTTTAAATATAATGAGTAAGTTGAGAGATATTTATTGTTTCAGAATAGCTGTTTTAGGTGTTCCTATTAATCATATACATATGGAAATGGATCAAAATCCTATAAACATTTATGTATACCTACATTGGTTGATGGAAACTATTGAAGTTATGATGTTAAATTAGTAGTAATGGTTGTGTTGTGATAGCTTAAGTTGAGTTGACCTTATGAATAAGTGGTTAGGCTTGCTGATTAGTAATCATTGTGATGTTTGATTAGTGATCTTGTTTGAGATGATCAATACCTTGAGTGTTCTTGCAAATGATCCTTTTTTTTTATTAACCATAATGCATGTTTTCCATCTATGCTTCATCATTAGAGGAGGTAATAATGGATAAAGTAATATAAAGTAAAAGAGACTTGGCTTAAGCCAATATGATTCATGAATTTATTTGCAATTGGGCTATATATTGGCTTCTGTTGACTTGTATTGATGAGTTTGAGATGGATGAATCTTGTGATTATGGAAGTATTTGAGATGGAAGGACCTTGTGATTGAGAAATGTTATGTTGAAGTCATACCTTAGTGCATAAGTTGTGGTTATTAGTTTTTAATAAATTTTGGTTGAAGCTTGTGAGTTTGTTGATTGATATGAAATTGGGCTTAGAGTTCATACACTTAGAGTATTGTGATTGATGCCTTGTTAAGGCTTGTAGTACTATGACTATCTGTATGCTTAGTGACATAGATAACACTAGTATGATTATAAGGTCGTAATAATGATGTTGAATTTGGTGCTGATGGTGATAGTAAGGAGACAACAATAATCATGGTAGTTAAATGATGGCAGTGAAATGGGGATAAATTATTAATTAAAGAGAAGCGTTTATTTGAGGTTTAATAGTTATGATATACTATCAAAGGGAAAGAGATACAGATTTATCCGATTATATAAAGGAAATTCCATTCAATACCAAGCTTACTTTATGTGAATTGAATATGCTAAAATATATTTCATTATGTCCAAAATTTGAGAAACGCCAAATCTAATGTTATCTAAGACTATTAACTACTGACTACAAATAAACGATTAGGCAATGGTCTTCTATTAAATTCATGTGTGCATATATTAACTAATAAGTAGACTTTTGGGTATGTATTTAAAATGAGAGAGCCTCTGTATAATCACTACACTCACGTGTCAAGACACGTTAGGCGCGTAAGCTTCAATCCCCATCCTCCGGTCCCCCATTTTCTTTTTCTTTATTACGTTAACTCCCAATGCAAAATACATACATACGAATGTAGTTTCTCTGGAACCTCGACTTCTCTCTCTATATATATATCAACCTCTCACTTTAATTTGAAAGTCTACCACATGGACAAACACAAACCAAAACGTCTCCTTAAAAGTTCCAAACTTTTGTAGTAACCTTTTCAATGGCGAATTCTTTTCCTACCAACCCTTCACAACATTTTTCTTTTAAACCCAAAAGAATAAACCTATACTACATTTCCGCAGCAGCAATACTTTGCACACTCTTCTACTTCATCGGAATTTGGCAACAATCCGCCACCTCCACTGCCGCCACCACCACCACCACTAACGAATTTCCCGCCGAAATCCCATACACACCATCAATCAACTCATCCACCACCATCTCCCTCGACTTCACTCTCCACCACGCAGCCGAAGACCACGCGCTTGTCCCACCGCATGGACCCCACGCGCCCCAATTCCCACCTTGTGGTCCCGAGTTCAGCGAGCACACCCCCTGTGAGGACGCCAAGCGATCATTAAAATTCGAGAGGCGACAGCTCATTTACCGAGAACGGCACTGTCCCAGGGAGGGGAAGAAGTTGAAATGCAGGACACCGGCGCCACACGGGTACACGCAGCCGTTCAGGTGGCCAGAAAGTCGAGACGCAGTGTGGTTCGCAAACGTGCCACATAGGGAGCTGACGGTGGAGAAGAAGACTCAGAATTGGGTGAGGTTTGAAGGGGATAGGTTTAGATTCCCTGGTGGAGGGACCATGTTTCCTAATGGCGCAGACGCCTACATTGATGATATCGGGAGGTTGATCAATTTAACAGATGGGTCCATAAGGACTGCACTTGATACTGGTTGCGGAGTAAGTAGTTTAATTTTTATGAGAATTCAATTTTGAGTTCATGTTTATTAGCGTCCTCATTCCATGTCAAGTCTGATGGAAGTCGAGTTTAATTATCTTTTAAATTTTTTAGACTAGACTAGTTTAGATATACATATGTGTGTGTATATATATATATATATATATATATAAATGTGTGTAATATTTTCCTTCTAAGTCGGATTAGTATTATATAAAGCAAATTTAGTTACTGTTTTGAGAAACATTAACAAAAGCTACATTTTTACAATTTTTGGTTAAAATAGGCAAATACTAATCACCTGTTATCAAAACTGTTTTTCTAGATCTGTTTGATGTTACATTACTGTTGTCCTCCCAGTACCAAACCCTTTTCCCCTACATTTTTCCTAATTAAGGAAATTATGATTTTCAAACGTTTCCTAACATCAGATATTTGAAAACGTGACATGTCAAGTCGAAATCGGTATTGTCATAATTGTGGGGGGAAAAGGATGAAGCATTGAACTATGGGTGAATTTATTGCACAAAGAGCTTCTTTTATCTAAAACCTTTCCATCGATATTTGTCACAATTAAGATTTTATAATTGTCAAATTTTAGACATGTATATATTTTAGTAGCTTTTAATGGTAGCAATTAACATAGAAAAAAATTAGCAAAATAATTTGTTCTCTAAAAGCGAAATTAGTTTGTTTCTTTTTCATTTTTTCATTGACCTTTGCTACTGGATAACCACTATGCGGGTCGCGACGACACAAAGCTTCTGCTAAATATTTAACGAATTTTGTAATTTTAATTATAATAAATATAACAAAAAAAAAAAAAAAGATTGAAAACCATTTTCCTCAAAATAAACACACTGTACATATAATACCATCTTACCTAGTACTGATCCTTTTATGATTTGAAAAATGTAAGACATAGATCTCAAAGTAGGGCTAATAATATAAAAATTAGTTTATTGCATGTTCCTTCTGTTTACTTCCCCTAATTTATAGCATACTCTTGGAGAAAGGAAGTGTTGACTGTCGTCCGCCTTCATTTTCTGTGAAGTTATGCTTGTATAGAGAAAAACCACGGCCACGCCTCGAATGGCTAAAATATTACAGGGACTCTAAAGATAATTAAACATTTAAGTTCCTTTGGGCAGGAAATAATTATGACGTAAGCAAAGCAATATATAAGTATCTAGCATTGAAATTGTATAAATAGTTTTATTAATTATATGTAATGTACAATGGATAATAGAGTATCTAACACATTTAAGAAAAATGATAAATGATGATAAACTTTATTAAAAATTATGTTTTTGATAAAATTTGTGCTGCTTGTCCTACTATTGGTTCGTTTCAAATTCTCTACAATTTTTCTTACTATTTATCATCATTCCATATTTAATAGTCTGATAAATGTTTAAATTCTATACGAGAGAGGTTTCAATAGTATTAATATACTATAAAAATTGATAAGCAATATGTAAATATTTATAAAAACTTAATGCATAAAAATATAATTAATATATTTTTAAAAAATGTATTCATTCATTATCATATTTCAAAAATTTATTGGTAATTGTACACAATTGATACTTGCCAACGGGGGTGAGCAATCTTTATTTCAAATCTCATATAAGTTAGAAGATATAAACTCAATAAAATCCTTCGTGTGTGTGTGTGTGTGTTGGGTTTGTTTGGGGGTGTTTGTGGTTGGGTGGGTTGTGGGTGGGGGGTTTGGTCCTTCCCTTGGTTTATGAGTAAAATATCTCTGTTATCGATAGTGTCCATCAATTGGGTATTCATGAAAGCCGTCTTTGCAAGTTGCTATGGATATAATATTTGTTGTAAAAGCATTGGAAAGTGTAATTAAAATGCTTATTCACGTAAATAAATGCATGTGTTGGCTACAAAGCCAGCTATTTCACCCACCATCCTTTACGGCCACGCAGTCTGTCTACCTTGTCAAATTAAAGAGCAAGCCAAATTGACTAGGAATTACGAGATATTGGTTGTGATAATAAGTACATGATGCCATAGGTTATAAAAACCAATATAATGGTGTATGTGTGAGGGAAAAAAGTCCAAAGTGTGCATTTGGCTTTCGGAAAAATCTTTCATTTGTGTGTTTTGATGAGTGAAAGGAAGTATCAATAATATATAAATACTTATTAATGAGTAGATTTATATTTTTGTGTTAAATTTGATTAGTATTTATCTACTACTCATTAAAAAGACGATTGGCATTTATATGTATAGTAGCAATATACCTAAAGCAAGTTATATTATTAAGAATAGAGAACATGCATTCATGTATATCTAAATTAAAAAAAAAAAGAAAGAAAGAAAGAAAGAAAGATTACATATTGCATAATTTTAAGAAATGTAATTTAACTTTCTTATATGCAAGATGTTTGATAGCTAGTTTTGGCTTACAAATATAGATAACTAGTGGATGTGCATCTGCAATACGTGTACAAAAATTAGATATAACAATATAATCATATTTAAAATATAAAATAATTATTGAATTAAACTATATAATGAAAAATGATTTTATGCATAAAATGTTTTAAAATTTTAAAAAGAAAAAGAAAAGTATAATTATTAGAATGAATTAAAAATGTTAACAATATATATGTAATGTTGTCTTTAATTTAAGAAGAAAAATAAAAAAGCACTTTGTATAAAATTAAGGACACTTGTTAATTCGTTTACATTCTCTTTACACAGTTTACAGCCGTGTGATGTACCAAGAAGTGGGACCTATTTCACTTCATGCAACGGTCTGGTTTTTATTTCAGATACCAAATTCCATAGCCTACACGTACATGTGGATGTACCATAGAGCGATTAATGGGTAGTGGGAAGCAGGGAGAGGGATTAATGGGGAGAGAAAAATAGGATATGGGGAAAGTATAATCTAGCAAATTGTTAAATTTATCTATTTTATATTGAATTTTTATAATACAGAATTTTTTAGTGGACCATTCATTAGATTTAAACCGTTAAAAATACAGTTATTTTAATAATTCAAATTTAATAGATACAAAATAAAGATTAAGATGGAGAGTTAGACTAATCCATAAAAAATATGGATAAAACTATAGGAAAATCCCTATTTTGTAAATCGTTCATATTTTAAGAAGTTATATTTATATAGGTTTTTTTTTATATAATATGACATTGGAGGTTTATATAATAACATCAAAAGATGAGATACCAAGAGGTAATTATTTAAGCCCAATAAGCTTTTTTTTTTTTTTCTTTATTAAGTTATACATATTGCAAACAATCAATCGGCAGAATCAATTTAGCTTGCTTTCAGAAAAAATTCAACTAGTTATTCTAAATCCATTTTAGCATTTTCACTGAGATTGCATATTATGAATGATGAATATATTGCAGATTGTAGTTAGTTTATTTGATATTTTCATTTGTCTATTCGATTCGTTTACCTTTTGACATTTTTGTTTGAGTCATCCACTGTAACTATGTTTTCTCTTTAAGTCATTTATATTTTGATTTTTTCAGATTAAGTCATCCATATTCTCAAAACACTACATTAAAATCTTCTGATGCGGACTTGTTTATCATTCTCAGTGATACTTGGCACGTTGTAAAAAATACACAATTTTTTTTTTCTTTTATTTTAAGAAAATTACTAAAACAGATATGATCATATTACTTTTTCTCTGGCGAGGATTATAGCAAGAAAAGGGAAAAAAAAAACGGAGGGAAATTGGGAGAAAAAATTGAAAGGATCCAAACCCAAAAAGGTAAAGCAAGAAGTAAAAGACTCAAAACACAGAAGTTAAACAGTCAAAGAACACAAAGGCTGAAGTAGTAAAAACTGAAGGATTTCCTATGAAATATAACCTTATCGTGTGCATCCTAGGCTGATGTTTGAACTTTTGTCGATTGCAGGTTGCAAGCTGGGGGGCTTACTTACTGTCAAGGAATATCCTGACCATGTCGTTTGCACCAAGAGACACTCATGAAGCACAAGTTCAATTCGCACTGGAAAGAGGGGTGCCTGCATTGATCGGTATACTTGCATCCAAGAGGCTCCCTTATCCAGCCAGAGCATTCGATATGGCACATTGCTCTCGCTGTCTCATCCCATGGAGTCAATACGGTAACTTAAACTCAGATTGCTATTTCTTTTATTTATTGAAGTAATTCACCTTTTAATTTTCTATTTGAGTCATCTAACGTTAATACAATTTTCATTGACGAGCAGATGGGTTATACTTGATTGAAATCGACCGGGTTCTACGTCCTGGTGGGTACTGGATTCTCTCTGGACCGCCCGTAAATTGGGAGAGACACTGGCGAGGATGGGAAAGGACCATGGAGGATCTGAAGGCAGAGCAATCTGCTATTGAGTCTTTAGCAAGGAGCCTGTGCTGGAGAAAAGTGAAACAGAGGGGTGATATTGCTGTATGGCAAAAACCTACTAACCATATTCACTGTAAGATCAATAGGAAGGTGTTCAAGTTTCCACAATTCTGCCATGCACAAGATCCGGATAAGGCCTGGTAAATTAGATTGTGACAACACCTTTTCTTGGCTTCAAGTTACATTAATTGAATCCCCACATAATCCTCTGATATATTTTCTTCTGTCGACTAAAGCCATTTGGATTAAATTATGAGTAGCGCTCAATCATACATGACGTGTTTCTCTCATGTCCTGTGTTCTTTGCAGGTATACCAATCTGGAAACTTGCATAACCCCACTGCCAGAAGCATCTGAAATCAGGGAGGTCGCGGGAGGTCAGCTAGCGAAATGGTCGGAGAGGTTGTTCGCCATTCCTCCAAGGATTAGGAGAGGAAATTTGGAAGAGAACACATCCAATACATTCTTAGAGAACACAGGTTTATGGAAGAAAAGGGTGGAATACTACAAGTCCTTAGACTATCAGCTGGCAGAACCTGGCAGATACCGCAATTTGCTTGATATGAACTCGTACTTTGGTGGTTTTGCAGCTGCTCTCGCCAATGACCCTGTGTGGGTCATGAACATTGTCCCGGTGGAGGCAAGGGTCAATACACTTGGAATCATATACGAGCGCGGCCTAATTGGAACCTATCAAAGTTGGTAAAGTTTCTTTATCCACATAACAAGTTTCGCTAGCAAGTCTTTCAGACATGCATTAAAAGCTGAATATGGCAATAAAAGTTGTCCTACTCGTTTTTCATTCACTCCCTTAAAACGCTTCTTTCTTTTTCTTTTTTTCTTTTAATTATTATCAAAACTGTATTTATAATATTATTATAACATCCAATTGGCAATGATTTTTTAAGCCTAGCAAAAGGATTTATATCTTTTGGTTGGATGTTCATAAAATATTTCTATATTTCAACGATCCAATCGATGGAAAGGATTGGTGGCATTATTGCTTAAAAAAGAAGAAGAAATCGTTTGGGAATATGGCCTTGCATTACTGTCTTCCAAAACACTCCAATAGTACAATTCAACCTTGTCATCGCTAAAAACAACCTACTTTATGTTGTGTTTTGACCATGTTCATGTCGGAGAATATTTTTAACAATATTTAAATTAATCACTTTGTCCTAAGGGCAGGATATGGATGCCGGTCCAAGTGGCTGCCCTCCAAGGTCTTGCCCTTATTGAAAAAGTTTATACCTTTGAGAGTGTGTCTATAATTTTCGTTTTACAACACTCTTCAATAGATGTCATAAAAGATTTTTCATATTTGATGGTCTAGGTTATTCGGAGTTGAATCCCCTATATCCTTTTTTGAAATTCTTCTGAAAACTAGTTGCAAGTTTGCAATATTTTATATGATTAAATTCGTTGTCTTGACCCAAAAAAAAAAAAAAAGAAAAATTAAAATGAAATAAAAAAAGGTGTATTTGATGGTCTTATGTACAAATTTTCTTTTCTTAGGTGTGAGGCCATGTCTACATATCCAAGAACTTATGACTTCATCCATGCTGATTCAGTTTTTACGCTCTATAGAGACAGGTAACTCTCTCAACCCTACAATCCATGCCTCTATGCGAGGTGAATGCTAGCACGACCGGTTGCATTATTTTATATTTGACCTCGAATTTCTGGGCCTCTACTAGAAAGGGCGAACACATGGCGCATCCTGTTTTCTTACACGTCAAAAGAGTCAATAGAATACGTACTTATTTCCTATGGATGTGTTGCAATTTGCAGGTGCGCAATGGACGACATTTTATTAGAAATGGATCGGATATTACGACCTACGGGAAGTATAATATTTCGCGACGATGTTGATTTGTTGGTGAAGATCAAGAACTACATTGATGCAATGCAGTATGAGAGTAGAATTGTAGATCATGAGGAGGGTCCACTTGAGAGGGAAAAAATCCTTGTAGCAATCAAGCAGTATTGGACAGCACCATACCATGACTCCAAGCAAGGACGGACCACAGCCGCTTGATCCATCAAGCTTCTAAATTCATGGCCATTTTTTCACTTTTGTCTTATTTTTCTTTGTTTCCGCTATTATTATTATTATCCTTCTTTTTTTTCAGTGCTCCATAGTTTGTATCATATACTTTTAATATCATTTTTGGAGCTGAAGAAGTAATAGGAATGCTAACTTTCCAAATTCTGCTAACGTAGGGATCGACCATAGGCATATATTTAGGATGCTTTGTCATTAATATTCAATATTATTTTTATTTGATATAAAATCCTTTGATTTTTAATTTTTGGAAAGATGTAATGTCATTTACCGAGAACGATAAGAACAGGTTAGATGCTCATTACATAGACGAAAGGCCTTCGATCCATATTTGTCTTATGGATTTTTTTTTTTTTTCCTTTTCCCTCTCCATAAACATAATTATTTTATTAGGTGTTGTTTTACTAAACTTAAGACCACCACTAACACCATAAAAAAACATAATGATATGTTGTACCAAGAACCGACAAGGGTGATGACATTGAAGAGGGTCCGAACTTGTAAAAGGATCGAAATAGGGAATAGAATTCAACATAATGTTGAGCAAACCTATGGACCACTCTAAAGATGTTAAGCACCAAGAAACTCTCATTGACCAACTAAGCTAGTTGATATGATGTACAACTATATTAGTTAGGTTACTCATGACCAAACCTTGCTCAAGAGATTGAATAAGAGTAAGGATGAAAAGAACTTGCAAGACACAAGCACAAGTTGCGGAAGTGAGTAATTTTTATTGATAGTGTTCTATTGTGGCTGATATTATAAAGAGGGGTATTTATAACCTGAAACTCTATGATGACTTGCAATAGAGGATATTTTATTAAAAGGACACTTTACCTAAAATAAAAAAATACTAAAAGAATATACATGAAAAGGGGTAAATCAGTAATATACAATTTGGAATATTCAAGCATTTTCCATATTGTACAAATGTTAGAGGATGCTGTTGTCATTTGAGTAGGTATAGCTTAACCAAGTAGAATCGCGATCAGACTGAGCGATGGCACTCGAGTAGCTTAGCGTGTAGACCTTAGTTCTCAATTCCTTTAAGGAACAAGGTGTCACTTGATGGTATTGTCAAATATGTCATCATATAGTCAAACACCTCGCACTTAGGTAAGCAAAGCTCGAAATCAGGGTAGTTGAGCTATTGAAGAAGTTTACCAAACTACTAAAGGGAGCATATGGATCACCTTTTGGTTGGCACTCTATGACCAAAGATAGGGTATACATTCTAGAACGGTTCGAAAGGCAAGGAAAGTCAAATCCAATCAATAACTAAGGCTCCTTAACACTAAAACTAGAAGTAAGGATTCTTCGAGCCATAGTCTTTAGTCCTCTAACTCGAGCTTGAGTCAAGAGTCTGGTTAGTTGATTCATATCATCCCCTCCGTGTTAGATGGGATGTATGATCAAATCTGGATGGTCCTCTTATTGATCTTCTTCAATGTTGTATGGACTTAGGTAGGTGATGTTGAATATGTTTGATACTCTACAGTCCTCAAGCCACTCTAATCGATAGGCATTTTTATTGATCTTCTGGAGTACTCTAAATGGTCATTTAGCTTAGGTAGAGAGTTTGTTCTTCCTTTTGCTTAGAAATCTTTCTTAACTTAAGTGCAACAAAAATGAGGTCGCCAAACTGAAATTGCCTTTTTCTTCTTCTTTTCCTTTTTTTGTTCTAACTTATTTGCAACTCAATCTAGCTACTAAGTCACCTTCTAGTAAATTCTCCAAAGGAATTAAGTTCTATCTCTTGCCTCGAGATCTTCTTAATCAGCTATAGACTTTGGGATATGGTTGAGGGGTAGCTTAAGATTAAAACCATAAACAACCTCGAATGGGGCTTACCGTAGTGCTGTGGATATCATAAGCAAATTCGATCACAAACAAACAGATATCCCAATCAGTTAAGTTCCTTCCTACGGTAGCTCGAAGCTGTAAACCTAAAGTGTAACCAACAACCTTTATTTGGCCATCAATGTATAGGTGATAGAAAATACTGAAGAGTAGTTTAGTACCTAATCAATGGAGTCTTCTAGAAATAGCTCAAGAACTTCAAGTCTCTATTGAACCATACTACTTGACATCCTATGTAACCTAATGATCACCTGCAAAAAGAGAAAAAATAACCAAAGCATCGTTAGTTTTAATATAGGCCATGAATGTACCATCATGCTAATTCGATCTATGACGATCATTATAGAATCTTTGCCTTAGACAATCTTAGGTAAGCTAAGAACAAAGTTCATGCAATTCAATCTAAGGTCAACTAAGGACTAAGAGAGGCATTACTCTTCCTTGCTCGACTTGGCTCGACTCTTTGCCCTTCTACAAGTTGTGCATCTCTCTACAACCTTATAGACACCCCTCTGCATCTTTGGCTAAAAGAACTAGGCATTTAGCAAATTAAAAGTTCTTTCCTCTCCAAAGCATCCAAAAAGCCCCCCTCTATAGGCTTCTTTTACCAGGGGTTCCCAAATTGAACAAGTCAGTACACAGAGCTTTCCGCCTCAAAATGAGTAGCCATCTACCACAAAGTAGTCATCTATCCTTCGTCCATCAATACAACGATCATAAGCACGACCAAAATGAGGATCTTGGTGGTATTGCTCCTTCATGTTTGCAAAACCCATTAACCTTGTCTGTAGGTCAGAAAGAAGAGTATGTCTTTAAGATAGGGTATCAACTACTAGATTCATCTTGCCACATTTATACTTGATGATAAAATAAAATCCTTCCAAGAATTCAACCCACTTCACTTGTCATTTTGATCATTTGGTCTGGCTACTCAAGCATCCTAGTGACCCATGGTCAATGTATATAATAAACTCTTTAAGCAACAAGTAAAGTTGCTAAACAATTAAAGCTCAGATAAGAGTATAGAACTTTTTGTCATATATGGAGTAGTTTAATGTGGGTGCTCCAAGCTTCTTGCTACAATATGCAACAAGTCAACCCTCCTATATGAGCATTCTCTAATGTCTACACTTGATGCATCACATTCAAACTCAAAGATCTTACCGAAGTCTAATAAAACTAATATGGGAGTAAAGGCTAGCTTAGCTTTGATTTCCTCGAAGCTTCTCTATTCTTTTTTTCCCCATTTGAACTCAATGTTCTTCTTCATAAGCTCTATAAGTAAGGCTACAGTCATGCTGAAGTTCTATATCAATTATTTGTAAATGGATTGCAAGTCATGGAAGCTTTTAATACTACACAACAGGTCGAAACTAGGCATTCAACACATAGCTGGGATTTTCTCCTCATCAACTCTGATCCCTCCTCTACTCACTACGAATCCTTAAAAAACAACTTTGTCTTAGCAAAAACTACATTTCTTCAAGTTTCCAAAAAGTTTCTCGATTTAGAGAACCTTGAAAACAGCTTGGAGATGGTTGACATGGTGAGACAAGTCAAAACTATACACCAAAATATCATCAAAATATATCACAATAAACTTTCTAATCAAGTCCTTTGACATATGATTCATCAATCTCATGAAGGTACTCAAGGCATTGGATAGGCCAAATGGTATAACTAACCACTCATATGATCTATGCCAAGTCTTAAATGCTGTTTTCCACTTGTCACCTAACCTCATCTTAATTCGGTGATATCTTGATTCGAGGTCAATCTTACTATACACATGTACTCTATGCAACTCATCCAACATATCATGAAGCCAGGGAATGGGATACCTATATTTGATCATGATTTTGTTGATTTCTCGGCTATCCATATACATTCTCTAGGTCTCATCCTTCTTTAGTATAAGCAATGCTGAGATTACACATGGGTTAAGCTGCTCTCTCACATATTCTCTCTCCATCAACTCATTAACTTGTCTTAATAGCTCAGCAGCCTGTTAAAGATTCATCCAATAGGCCAGCTTGCTAGGTATGGCAATACCTCGCACTAAATCAATGCAATGTTTTATCCCTTAGAATAAGGGTAATCCTTTAGGTAATTTCTTGGGAAATAGGTCGGTAAGCTCTTCATTAAATTCTCCATCTCTTTAGGCAATCAACTTGTTCCTTCAATTCTAGTAGCCCATGTACTAATAAGAAGGTTAGCTTATTTGACTTCATGACCTCTCTCAGCTCAGATTGACTAAGGAAAAGAGCCTTCTTAGAATCTCAGGCTAGTTTAGTTTGCAACTTACTAACTTGGCTTAGAGTCATGGGTTCAATGTAACCTTCCCCTTATCCTTCTTAAGCATATAAGTATATTCGTACCCATCACAAATGACTCTTGGGTCAAAAAGCCAAGATTGACCCAATAACACATGTGATGCTCACATAAGCAAAACATCACAAAGGATCTTGTCGAAGTAGTTTTTAATGGAAAGCGGTAAGAGCGCCTATTAGGATAGCCAATGCAGCTTATATAGCCTCCATATGGTAAGGTCATCAATTTGAGGTTCTAAACTATGTCGATAGAAATAACATTGGTGCAACTCCCATTATCTACTATAAGTACACACACCTAATCCTAGACCCTGCATGTGATGTAGCATGTTCTCCCTTTGGTCATCCTCAACATCGAATAACTCAAGTTAATTTGTCTAAATCTTTGACAAACACTTCCTCTCAATAAGCTTATCTTGACCCTTCTTTGCATCATCTTGCACTTTAACCCTTTCTTCACGCTTCTCGTCTGTACTATCCACTTCAAAGATCGAAACTTCTCCCTTTATGATCATAATATGGTAGTTTGGATTAGGTAACCACATATTTAAAACCTTGGCATTTGAGTCTTGACACTTGGCCTTTTCCAAATTTCTTCGATACACCCTTCTCGGTAGGTCAACCTTTCCACTTAAGTCAAACTTCGTTCCTTTTACTTAGCTTCATTTCAATTTGAGTTCAACTTTCGCCCAAAACAAGTCGACTATTTGAAACAAGTTAACTTAATAGAGCTCAGACCAATCTATTTCTTCTCTATCTCTCCATATATTAAGCAATTCTTATGGCCTCATGATAAGAATGAAACAACTCCTTTAACCTAAGCACGAGCTCAAGGTCTTAAGGGCTTGACAAAGCGAATTCTATTGTTCCAACCAACTCTTACTGAGGCCACGCTAATCCTTACTATTAACCATCTCCACATGTCGAATAGAGTAACTTCTCATCTGTTTATAATCAAGTGCCAACCTAAAATATACTCCACTGATAGCTTAGTCCTATCACATGTCTACTCGATCATGACCATGTTAACCAATAGCTCGACAGTATTGGTAACAAGAAACCCAAAGCACATCTAAACCCACATCTTCTCAAAAGAACCCCTAGGTCTACTCGGCACCTCTAGTCAGCAATCCTTAGCTTTACTGTACAATTTGTCTGTTTATGTTAGAAGTGCCCCTAATGATCACTCATTACATGTCCAACCCCTACATAAAAGGATTTGCTACACCAATTATCAATTTCTTTGAATTTTCATTTGTACCTTTTATTATTCCTTATACATTACTTCTTTTAGACAATACCCTTTTTTATCTTTTTCATTTTTAGGTAGGATACCCTAATTTTTCAAGTCTAAATACCCTTTGTAATATGTAGCCGCGACAATCATTTGATATTGAATATAATTCTCTTTCGTGAGCAAGTGTGCTTACCCCTCTTTTCTTACTCTTATCCTAATATTTAAGCAAGGCTAAGTGGTGAGTGGCCTCACCAAGCTGCTCGTATGCCGTATCGAGTTAGTTTTGTGAGTCTTTAGAGTTTCCTTAGTGCATCACATCCTTGGAATCATTCGTAGTTTGCTTGTTTATCTCGTTTTCTTATTCTAATTTTTCATATTTCATCACATTTCACTTCAAGCTTTCTACAATCTTGGACGTACCTTAATACCATAGCCCTTGTCTGCTTTTAGTGTGGCGTATCATCTTACTATCAAAGTGGAGGTTCGTTTAAGCAAGTTATGTTTGAGCTTTCTTATAAGCAATATTTGTCGTGGTAACGTGTTGTAGTTACATATTAGGTTAATTATCAATGTTTGAGTAAGTAGAAGGTAGAGTAGTTTACTGTGGTTATATACTCTATTTTGCCCTGTTTCAAAGATAGAAAAATAAAGCAAGTTTCAATTCAGTTTATTATTCTTTGGAGTAGTTGTTGTGTTCGTAGATTAATTGAACATTCATGTGGAATAGAATGTATGTGTATTGTTTGGCTTAAGAGGACAGTATCTGTTGTTTTGTGAATTCTAAGTTTGTTTATTGAGCTTTGTCAAGAGAATGACATATCCAAGTGTCAATACGGATACTAAAGATGATAATAGCAATATTGTCCACAATGAATAACCCCAAAACACCCCTAGAAATACAGATGAGTAAATTAATGAGATGGCTAACCTTATAGCCAATCTAACTAAAGCTATTCACGCATTGGCCTTTCGACCTACTAAGGTCGTAAAGAATACTCCCCAAGTCACTCGACTTGTGAGAGGACAGTTCCTAGCTCAATAAGATCAAGGTGAAATAATAGGAGGACGTATGCGAAGAAGAATTGACTTAAGTGATATAGGTCAAGAAGAAGAAGAAGGGTACAATGAAGAAGAAGAGCGAGCTCAAGCACCCTAAGCTGCTAACTATGTAAAGCTTCAAATTCTAAGCTTCGATGGTTTTGGAAATGCTGATAACTATCTAAACTGAGAGGAGAAAGTAAAGCATGTTTCTTACTATTACCAGTATGAAGACCGTGAGAAAGTGAGGACTACTGCTATAGAGTTCTCAAGTTATACCACGATGTAGTGGAAGAACTTCCAAATTATGAGGAGGCGAGAAGGATATAGAGAAGTAAATAATTGGCCTAAGATGAAGATGATACTTAGAAATGGATTTGTACCAAATACTTATTTGCAAGATACCTTTGCTCGACTTCAAGAGTTAAGGCAAGGAAGCCAAATAGTCAATGAATATGTGTAGGGATTTAAAATACTCATAATTCAATGTGAAGTGGATGAACCATCAGCCTAAACAGTATCCAGATTTCTCATTAGATTAAGAAGTGACATCTGAGACATCGTAGAGCTTCAATAGTTTATTGCATTGGATGAGGCTATAAGAATAGCCCAACATATGAAAAGACAAAAGAGGCATAGGCCGAGCCGACTTATCTAATTAAGCCAACCCGCTCAAGGAAGTTACCAAGCTCAGCAAAGTGTCGAGGCAAGGAAGAGAACAAATGTCTAAGCTAAATAGAAGATCTGACCAACTGATGGCAAAGTGCCTCTGAGAACTTATGAGAAGGAATAAGGATCTAGGAGAAAGACAAGCCAGATTAAGTGTTTTAAGTGTTAAGGGTTTACACACATGGCTGCCCAATGTTCGATGATTATCAAAGGAGACATTTTGAAACTTGACATGGATAATACTAATAAGGAACCCAAGAATGAGGTTCTCGAGAAGGATACCACCCAAGAAGGTGAGTTTGTTGAAGAGGAAATGTTTGTTGAGGATTTGGACAAACTAACTTTAGTTGTTCGATGTGTGATGAGTATAGAACCCTCTATTGAGAGGAGTAAAGAGAAAATTTATTCCACATGACTAGCAAAATGAATAAGTAGGTTTGTGCATACATAGTGAATAATGAAGGTATATTTTACTCATATTCTGTTGTGTGAATTATGTTGAATTATTATTGATTTTAAAGAAATCATTAAGAAATGGTACTTATGTATATTCATTTGGAGATTTCAAGTCTCGAAGGATTTAGAGTAGAATTATGAGCAATTTGGAGGAGTTGTACGTGATCAAAGGAAGCTCAAACCAATCTACATCGGCTAAGGATGGTAAATTTAGGATGAAGGAAGCCAGCCTTGAGCTAGCTTACAAGTCAATGTCATCAGCCTTTCATGCCAACCTTAAGTCAAAATAGCCAGCTTTGATTTCCAGCCTAAATCATTTGAGAACCATCCTTTATTTGCTTTATAAATACATTTTGTGTTGACATTATGGGGACTTCTTTTCCATTTTTTTTTTATTTTTCCTTTTTATCTAGAGAATTTTAGATGAAGGCGGAGCGATATTTTGAAAGTTGTTCTTATGGTAGTTTCGTAGATCATTGAGAAGACCTTATCATTGCTATGGAAATCATTCTTAGAGTTCTTACAATTGAAGTTTTCTTTATCATTTTTACAGAATTAGTGATTTCTATCTTATTATTGTTTATACAATTTGGTAATTTGTTCTTATTTTCATTCATGAATTTCCTTACAAGTTTGATTATGATATGTGCTTTTATTTTAAATTCTACGGCTGGCTAGATTTTAATTGTGAGAAAATGATGAAACCCTAGGTAGTTAAAATGATAATTGTAGTCATGTTATAAGGTTAATAGATGTGTGGATAATTTATGATTGCAATTTGTATAATTTCAATAGTAATTTTTTATTGATTATAATTGTTAGAAGCACTATTGGTGTGGGAGTTAATATAGGGTTTGTCAAGAATTCTTGATTAAACTAATTAGCTAATGTGGAAGCAGCGTCAATTAGATTAGTTAGAGATTATCCAAGGATTAATGCAATGACTCTAGTTAATTATTTGTTAAGACATCAAGGATAATTAATTTAAGGAATTAGTCAAACATAACATTGGGAGATGTATGATTTTAATTTAGAGTCTATTGTTAATTGAAGATGCAGGAGTTGATTGATTAATTAGAGGTTTAACTCCTTAATTTTTAAGGTACAATAACTTCATTTGAATAACCACATAACTACTAATCCATATAACATTATGGTAATTTGATTAGCACAACTAGGGTGGATTCTGCTTTTTCCTACCTTCTCAATTGATTGTTTCATTTTTTATACATGCTCGTGAGTTTCTCTATAACAACTTAACGTTAATCATTAGATTAGTTAATCTACAGTCCAAATCCAATTGCCTAAATATTGATAAGAGCTATTATTGGTTTAGTAGTGTCTTAGTCCTCAAGAGATCAATAACCTTACTCACTCTTTATTACTTGATACCAACCCAGTATACTTGTTGGAGTATTCGCTATATTCTTCTATATATTTTGAAAGGATCAGTGAATAGTGGAAGTTACAGTAATGTAGCATATGCCGACTTAGTTAAGAAGCTCAAATTACTAACCATTTCACATGCGAAACCTTATAAACTGCATTGGCTAAATGAGAAGGGAGCATTATACGTCACTCAACAAGTGTTACTACTAATCTCCATTAGAAATTATTCTAATAAAATTCTTTGTGACGTGCTACCCATGTATACGTCTCACGTGTTGCTAGGGCCGACCTTAGCTTTTTGACTAGAAGGTTATATATGATGGATTTAGGAACATGTATGTGATTGAGAAAGATGGTAGAAAGATTACTTTGAACCCTATGACACCAAGTCAAGTTAGTAAGTTACAAGCTAAACTTGCTCGAAAGTCCAAGAAGGCCTTGATTCTAAGCAAAACCGAGCTCTAAGAAGTTATCAAGTTAACATGCCAACTTTTCTATTAATCAAACGGCTATTAGAGTTAAAGGAACAAGTAGAACTACCCTTAGAGATTAAGGAACTGTTGAATTAGTGTGTAGACCTACTAGAAGGGTTACCCCCTTTCTAAGGCATTGAACACTACATTGACTTAATACCTGAGGCTACCCTACTAAACAAGCCAGTTTATCGATTAAATCCCGAACAAGTTACAGATCTCCAAAAACAAGTCAATGAATCGCTGGAAAAAGGATATGTAAGGGAAAGTTTCAACCCCTGTGCTATGTCAGCGCTTTTTGTGCTAAAAAAGGATGGTACCTAGCGTATGTGTGTGCACAGTAGAGTCATAAACAAGATCACAATCAAGTACTGGTATCCCATAGCCAGGTTAAACGACATGTTAGACAAACTAAATGAAGCTAAGGTCTTTAGTAAAATTAGTCTAAAGTTTGGCTAACATTAGATTTGGATAAAGCTAGGAGATGAGTGGAAAACTATATTCAAGACTCGACATGATATTTACAAAAGGATGGTAACACCCTTTAGCTTATCAAATGCCCCGAGCACCTTCATGAGACTGATGAACCATGTGCTGAGAAAACTTATTGGAAAGTATGTCATAGTCTATTTCAACAACATCCTTGTATATAGTGCTAAACTATAGACTCACTTTAAACATCTCCATGTCATGTGGTGATGTACTCCATGCCAAGAGATTATTCTGCAATTTGAAGAAGTGTTGTTTCTACTAAGAGGACATGGTTTCTTTATGATATGTAGTTGGTGGAGGAAGTTTGCAAGTCAATGATGAAAAGGTCTGAGCTATTATCAAATGGCTAACCCCAATCACTTGTGAAGTGGTGAGAAGTTTCCATAGATTGGCATCCTTTTACCAAAGATTCATTAGAAGTTTTAGTACCATTGTTGCATCCCTTACTAAGTCGATAAAGAAGAATGTTGAATTCAAGTGAGGAAAGAAAGAGGAGAGAAGTTTCGTTGAGGTGAAGATAAAATTGATTTTTGCACTAATATTAACTTTGCTTGACTTTGAGAAAAATTTTGAGCTCAAATGTAATGCATCAGCATTAGGATAAGCGTTGTCTTAATGTAAGAAAGCCAACCAATTTCTTACCATAGTGAAAAGCTAAGAAGACCTCGGTTGAACTACTCAATGTATGACAAAGAACTCCTAACCCTTATTTGAGTGCTCCAAGTATGGTAACATTAGCTATTATTGAGAGAATTTGTTATTTATATAAATCATGAGTCCTTAAAGAACCTCAGAAGTCAAGCTAAATTATCAAAGTAGCAAGCGCAATGGATTGAATTACTAGAAGGATTCAACTTTATGATCAAGTACAAATAGGGTAAGGCTAATGTGGTTATCAATACCTTATCATGCCGACATGTTCTTCTAATGGAACTACAAATGAGACTCTTGGGATTTGCGAGCATTAACGAGTAATATCCTTAAGATTCCATTCTGGTCCTATATTTAGATGATATGCTAAGGAAAGAACGATGGATGACTACCATGTAGAAGATGGTTATCTATTCTAAGGCAATAAGTTATGTGTGTCGACCTATTCTATATGAGAGCTATTAGTAAGGGAAGCTCATAGTAGAGCACTCTTCAACTATTTTAAAGAGAAGAAGACATATAAGCTACTGAGTAGAAGATTCATTTAGCCTAAGATGAGACAAGATGTGCATCAGATTGCTGAGGCTTGTGCTACTTACAAAAGGGCTAAATGCCAAACCAAACAAGGGAAAGTAATGCCTTTACCTATCCTAACCAAACCTTGAACTAAATTGAGCATAGACTTTATTCTCAGATTGCCAAGAATTGCTTAAGTCAAAGATTCTATGATGGCTATCGTGGATAGATTTAGTAAAATTGCACACTTTGTGCCTTACTCTAAAACTAACAATGTTTCAACTATTAGTTTTCTCTTTTTGTAGGAGATTGTTTGCTTTTATGGTATGTCGAGAAATATAGTATCAGATAGAGATCCAAAGTTTCTAAGCCATTTCTAGAGGACTCTTTGGCATCGTATGGAGACTAAACTACTATTCAGCACTTCTTATCATCTCTAAACCAATGGCCAAACAAAGATAGTCAATCGCACTTTAGGATCACTACTTCAAGCTAGAATGAGGAGGAACTTAACTAATTGGGATATCTATTTGCTTGTGGTAGAATTCGCTTATAACCACACGATACATGACACCATTAAACACACACCCTTTAAAGTTTTCTATGACTTCAATCCAAAGGTTCCCTTTGATTACGCCTTAGTACCTATGCCCGAGCAAGAAGATCCTAATGCAAGAGCTTGAGTATAGTCTCTAGAGCAGATCTACGAGAAGGTTACCTAGCAGATTGACCAAGCTACCAAGAAGTTAAGGGAAAAGAGTAAAGGGATGAAGTCAATATAGTTTCAACCTAATGATTTAGTATGGTTGCACCTAAGCAAAGAGAGGTTTCTAAATAAGAAAAGGAATAAGTTGTCCACCCAAGCCAAAGGTCTATTTAGAGTACTCTAAAAGATCAACAACAATGCCTATAGACTAAAGTTACCTAAAGACTATGGAGTTTTTGACACCTTTAGCATTACCAACCTCAGCCCCTATTAACCTAAAGAAGAACCGAATGAAGACCAACTAGATTTGATCTTAAATCTAAATCAACCTGAAGAGGATGATAGGAATCAAACAACTAGACCTTTAACCCAAACCCAAACTTAAGATCTTAAGGGACTAATGAAGCGGATTCTATTGTTCTAACCAACTCCTATTGAGGTTAAGTTGATCTTCACTACCAACCAACTCCACATACCAAACCAAATAACTTCTCGTCTATTAGTAGTCAAGTGTCAACTTGAAATATGCTATATTGATAGCTTGGTCCTATCACATATTTGCTCAATCATGACCATGCCGACCAGCAACTCAGCAATATTAGTATCGAGAACCCCAAAGCACATCCGAAATCACATTTTCTCGGAAGAGCCCCTAAGTCTACTTGACACCTCTATTCGACAATCCCTAACTTAACCGTACAATTTGTCTATTTATGCTAGAAGCACCCCCAGTGATCACTCGCCATGTGTCTAGCCCCCACGTGAAAGGATTTGCCACACCAATTACCAATTTCTTTGAATTTTCATATGTATCCTTTATTATTCCTTGTATATTACTTCTTTGAATTTCCTTATCTTTTACATTTTTAGGTAGGATACCCTAACTTTTCAAATATAAATACCTTTTGTAATATGTAGCCGCAACAATCATTTGATATTGAATATACTTCTCTTTCGTGAGCTAATGTGCTTATCCCTCTTTTCTTACTCTTATCCTATCTCTTAAGCAAGACTAGATAATGAGTGACCTCATCGAGTTGCTTATGCATCATATCAAGCTAGTTTTATGAGTCTGCGGAGTTTCCTTGGTGTGTCACATCCTTAAAGTCGATTATGGTTTACTTATTCATCTCATTTTCTTATTTTAGTTTTTCGTATTTCATCACCCTTCACTTTAGGCTTTTTACAAGCTTGGACCTACCCTAATATCGTCGCCTTTGTTTACTCTTAGCGCAGCGTATCACTTGATTAAGTGTGGTGAATTATTGGATCTCAACAATGTCTCATATCTCATACCTTAAGCCAGTAATGAACTAAGAAACAATTTAGGCTTCTAGCTTATTGCCCTCATAGCGAATCATGAACATTTGGAACTCACATACATACTCATCAACAATGCGGCTTCCCAACTGAAGCTCCTACACCCGAGCATAAGTATCTTGCAAGTACAAGTCTGGTAGAAACTATGCTCTCATTGTCCTCTTCATTTTTGGCCATGTTCTAATCTCACAATATCTTTCTCATCGTCTCATTAATTGAAAATTATTCTAATACATGATAACTTACCTAAAAAGCTCAAGGGTAACTACTCTAACCTTATTATAGTCCTCATACTGATGATAATAAAAAATCATTTCAACCTTTTCTTCCCATTCAAGGTACTCATCTACATCACTAATAACACTAAAGGTCAAGGCTTGTAATTTCACATGGTTGGCAGTTCTTTGTACATAATCTCTATTCTTAACTTCAAAATATTCCCAATCACCTTCCTCTTCTACATCCCATAAGTTTATCTTCCTTTGAGCCTGTCTTCGTACTCCTCTATCTCAAGCTCGCTAAGTTGGGAATGGCCTCTTATCTTACCAAGCTTCTGTGATTGCTTCCCTAGTCTCAAGCATAGGTTAAGGAACATTGTAAATGACCTCAACAAGTTAAGTAGCCAAGTAATGAATCGCTTAAGTCAACTCAGTATTCATTATAGCCATTTCGTCGAATTGCTCGCCAGTACTCATGGGGATAGCTAATGTTTACCGATCGTAGTGTTGAACACCACTTTCATTGTCCCCTACTACTACATTTACACTTAGGTTAGTCATCTTCTCTGGCAGCAATCTCAACTAACAAATTCACATAACCAATCATAGCACGATTGTTAAACAACACCACTTAATCAAACCAATAAAGACACAACCTACTTATACTTTGTGTACATATACAACTGACAATCCTAGTAACTTCAACTACTAATCATTGCTCTATTTCTCTAACCTGAAAGTAGAGTATGATAGTGTCTACTAAAGTACACATAACACCTTCTTCAACTATGCACAACTACTAATAACCACTAGACAACACTCCCAAATACTCTTACACCAACCCTTGCAGTACAAATGCAACTTCCACAAAACATACAACACAAAAATTTTCCCTTGCATACCTCTACGCTAATACCAAAATGATATGCTACACCAATAATTGATAAGGGCAATGATATCGATATAGCCCAAACTTATAGAAGGGTTAAAATAAGGAATGTAATTCAACATAATGTTGAGTAAACCCACAAACTACTGTAAGGATATTATACAGTAAGGAACTCTTTTGGATTAACTAAGCTAGTTGACATTATGCACAACTAGATTAATGGGGTCACTTACCACCAAACCTTGCTTAAGAGATAGATAAGAGTAAGGATGAGATGAACTTGCAATATACAAGCACAAGTCATAGAAGTGAGTAATTTTTGTTAATAATGTTCTATTGCGTCCAATATTAAAAAGAGAGGTATTTATACCCAAAATTCAATGGCAACTTACAATATAAGATATTTTACTAAAAAGAGCACTTTACTAAGAATAAAAAACTATTGGAAGATTATACATAGGAAGGGGTAAATCAGTAATATATAATTTGGAATATTTAGGAGTCATTTGTACTGTATGAATGTTAGAGGACGCATGTTGTAGTTTAAGTAGGTGTAGCTTCACTAAGTAAATCCGGGATCAAATTGGGTGATGGCTTTCGATTGGCTCAACACGGGGACATTGGTTCTCAATTCCTACAAGTAATTGGGTGTCACCAGATGGTACTCTTGAACATGTTAGCATATGGTCAAACACCTCAAACTTAGGTAGGCAAAGCTTGGAATCAAGGCAACCAAGCTATTGGAGAAGTTTGCCGAGCTATTGGAAGGACTACATAGATTACCTTTTAGTCAGCACTTCATAATCGAAGTTAGGGTGTATGATTTAAAACAAGTAGAAAGGCAAGGAAAGTCAGATTTTATCAATAGCTTGAACTTTCTGATACTAAGATAAGAAGTAAGGATCTACCGAGCCATACTCTCTTATCCTTTAGCTCTAGCTTAGGTCAAGGGTCCGACTAGTTGATTCCTATCATACAAAGTGATATGTCGCGCCAAGAACCGACAAGGGTGGCAATATTGGTATGGGTTTGATCCTACCGAAGGAATGATAATAGAGTGGGTTTAGTGAGGGTTTTAGTGAATCTGCAAGCCACCTAACCGGATATGACGCACCTGCTAGATTCTTCATGACTTAAGACTCATTAAATGTAACATACCAGTCCAAGTGATAGGGTTGCCCGCCATAATCCTTACTAAAGGGATTGATAAGAGCTAAAGAGAGAGAGTCTTTCTAAGAGAAAAGACTCAAAGGGTTTTTCATTAATTGTGCAAATATGTCTAAAACCCTACATACATGAGCTATCTATACATAGTGGCAAACTTGTAAATAAAATTACTAAAAGGATACCCTAGTGGCATTCCTATAAATATAAAATAAACACGAGAGTAGTTTAGGAAAAATATAAGAAATAGGAAATCTAAATAACACAAATAAAAATAAAAGTCAAATAAAATGTCCAGATGAAGAATAGATAAGCTTAACCCTAGCATTTGGAGTTGAGTCAGTACCTCGAATCCTATCATTCCCTCTCCCTTAGAGAAGTTTCAACCCGAAACTTGGTAATTGGTGACTTCAAATTCTACTAAGGTTAAATACCAACCTAAAAAAATGAAATATAAACATAGCAAAGTACTCAAGCTCCTTCTATTCGTCATGAGCCCTATCAATCAAACTCTTCATCATGTATCCCTCCTTCCACTCATCATGAATCCAATCAACCACATCTTGGTAGTCCCAGCAACTATTAATTAAAGGAAATAACATGGCCTCCTCATTTGTTGTAATTAGCATCCCCTTTACTCCCTTATAAGTTAATTCTTCTTCCTTCCATCTACACATCTCAAATTTTTCCAATACAAGAGTACCAAGCACCAACATAATACATGCCTAATACACATATCCATCATCACAACCTTAGTAAACTCCAACCTACAGTCTATAATTACTCACAGGCAAAATACTACTACAACTCATATCAATACTACATAAGCTCATCAAAGGTTTAAGACAAAAGAGCCTGATATGTAGAAGGCAAATACAATAGTACCTAGAGTTATCATCTGCAGCATCTATAGTGGCTAATGAAACCATATCCGAAACTCAAGGGTTTAACTTCAACTCAACTTGGTCCTCTTCCTCGCTACTATCAACTTTTCCTACAACTTTCACCTCCTCAACTCCTCCTTCAATACTCTCTAATTCGACATTCCTTTGTTGTCTCGTTTCATCCTTAAACACTTCAAGCCGTCTTTCAATCTTCTTCAACTGATACTTTAGAGAAGTTAGCTCCATAGGTGGGTTTTCTTTCATACAATTTGTCTTGATGACCGCGGGACACAAATTTTCTTCACATCAAACACCTTATCTCTTCCTAAGTAATGATCTCAATGTTTCCTCTATCAATTCTTTGATTTATCATTCTCTTCTACCAAGTAGCTACAAAGCCAATCATCAAATTCTTTATAGCATAAGCTCTCTTTTGCTTGGGAAAAAAATAATTTTCAAAAATCTTATTGACTCAAAACTCCCAATTCAAATATTCATTCGAAGTACCATATTTATCAAATTCTGGGATTTGTGATATCACGTCTTCATAATAATATTCATAATCATATCCAACGTCATATGCCATGTTGAGGATATTCAATTCAATAGCGCAATACTTAAGCTTATATGCGAGAGAATTGTTCGGCAACTAATGGACATAACAGTACAATTAATAAAGTAATAGTGCTTGAATCACAAGTATTAACAACTCAACAATAATTAGCTTGGTTTGTACTTTAATCTAGCTCATCACCCAACAATACAATACATAATAGCAA
The DNA here is from genome assembly GCA_024138015.1 of Lumnitzera littorea. Lineage (NCBI taxonomy): Eukaryota > Viridiplantae > Streptophyta > Magnoliopsida > Myrtales > Combretaceae > Lumnitzera > Lumnitzera littorea. The sequence continues at coordinate 38,056,257 of JAMXBB010000008.1, forward strand.
TTTCACAACAGCACATGTTTAGTACTAGTAGCAGCTCTGTGAAAATTTTCTCAGCTTAGGACTTAGGATGCAGTGGTTCGGACAAGTGTTGAAGTACAAAAACAAGCAGCTTAGTTTGTGTAGTATGGGCAAAATAGTTCAGCAACTCATGCTTAAAACAGCTTCTCTTCTAACAGATAATTAACAGCACATGTTGGTCATTCTTTAACAACAGTCCACAACAAAGCAATAGCTCAGTTGAAATTAGACATACGATTTAGTAGCTTGGAAATTAGCCTTACAAAATTCAAATTAACTCAGTAGCACAAAACAAACTTGTCACAAACAATCAATTATGCAGCTTGGCAATTCTTTTCTGTTAAAAGTTTGACATTAACAGCAGCTTAGAAAAAATTTACTTAACTTGTCACTTTAGAAATAGTAGCTTAGAATTTAGAGTATAGCAATTTGGCACTTAGCTACAATAGCGTGACTAGCATACATACAGTAGTAACACATCACAGCAGCTTGTTACAACAACAAGCTTCAACACAATAGAACGATATTAGTCTAAACACTTGATAATTTGGCCAGTTAATTACAATTAAGCTCGATAAGGTAAAATAGGTCAACATTGATATAATGACTTATCAGCTCGGAAATTTACTCCACTTATGAGCTTAGTAAAATCAACAGCTTAGACTTAACAATATGACAACTCAAATAATGTAAGCCCCGCAATCGACTTTTTTAGGTTCGGTTAGTAGAATTTAGGGCGATCAAGCAAATTACCCAAACTAGCCTAAATTTTATAATAAAACTAGGATTATTAGTAAGTGATCTCATAAATTTGAATTTAGAAAAATAAGTAATAAAATGATTAATTAATATAATATTGAATTTTATGAAAATTCTTTATTATTTATCAGAAACACTTAGAATGAATTCCAATAACTAACGAATTGATAGAGATAAATTATATGTATACTAAAAATCATAAAATAACATAAATAATATTTAAGAATATTTATTTATATCATATATGAATTTGTATGTAGGTAGAAATAAGCGTAATTACTTAAAATATGCTAAAATAATGTTAAATAACTAAAGAAAATGCATGAATAATTAAGGAAAAATTAATAAAAATCAGGAAAAATGAGGAATGATCCAGATTTGAGGCGTGGCAGCTTAGAAATAGAGTAACAAAATTGACCAATTAAAATGTAACAAATAAAAAGTAAGAAAAAGAAAAGATAAGGCTCATGTTATCTCAATTTAATGCATAAAAATTCTCCAAAACCTATACCCAAAATTTAAGAAAAACTCATTTGGAATGTATGGAATTGTAGAAAATTAGAGAGAGTCGAAAACAAAAGGTAAATTAAGATTTCCAAAAAAATTATAAAAATTTATGCAATTAAGGTCTTAGAGGAGAACTAACACTCGACAAGCACTTGGGAGTGGACGACTACCACCACCACACAGTGATGGCAGCACCCAAGTCGGCTAACAAGTCTTTAGTAGCCAGCGGTTGCTAGAGCAACCAATGCCGGTAAGTTCCGATTCCCTCTCGATTTTTCTTAAATTATTAAAAATATTAAATATATTTGGAAAATTATAAATTTTGTTATTCTGAGATATTTTAGTATTTAGATTTAGGAAAAAAATTTATTTTGATGAATTTATATCTAGAAATATATTGTCCTTAAGAAATCTCACAAACCCGAGCTTTGTTCGATTTAGAAATAAATAGTTTTAAGAATGTAGTTTTGAACAAAAAATTTTTGTGTAAACTATTTAGTGGTTATAAAATGGTACTATGAAGCCCTTTTTCAAAAATTAATTTTTGAAAATTTTAAATAATTTTTAGGCCTTAAAATGATGCATAAAATGGGTAATTTAGGGCTAATTAGATATTTAAATAAATAATTACTGATTTAGTGTATAATTATATATTTTAGGATGTTTAAATCTGATGAAGTATGATATTTGTAGCATTGGCATTAGATGCAATTCTTAAGGTATTATGTAGTAAATATGTAATAGATAAAAATAGTTAATTTTAGGTTAATTTTGTAAATTAGGGTAATTAGTTGTAAAATCTAATTTATGATGAATTTAGATATCTTGATATGTTAATTGATTTTGGGAAATGATATTTGGAGTGATAGAAACATTAGACGTGTATATTATATACATAATAGGTAATAATACATAATACAAAAAATTGGAAATATAATAAATAGAAAATATTAGAATAAAATTGATATTATACTAATAATAGGAATATCTACAAAATCTGGTTGAAGACTTAAATTTAGGTAATTATACAAAAAATATAAAATTTTCTTATATCAAAAGTAAGTTCGGTACACTAATAAGAATTTAAGTGTACTAAGTAGAACAAAATACTGACTTAAGACCAAACGAGATATTTAGGATTCTCGAGCCTAATGTGATTAATTTTACATTAGAGTTCAAATAACATTTTTAGGCTTTACGTATAATATACTTAATTGGAACTACTTTAAAACCTAAATCAAAACCGGATTTGAAAACCGATCCCTAAACTAACCTAGGATGAATTAATAATAACTAATATGTATATGGGAAGAATTAAGTTAAATTATAACCTAGAATATATATATATATCATCAAAACATAAATATTAAAGAGTGTATTGATATTATAGGACACACATAGATGAGTTAACTTGTGATTGGCTAAGTGAGTGACCAAGGATATCAAGTTAGAATTAATACGTTATTGTATTTTGAAGTACTAATTTGTAGTACTTGAAGGGTTAAAATTATACTAGACTGTTCTTATCAAATAATTGGGTATGCACATGTGCTTGTTATAAGCTATTGATATGATTACTAATTTATTAATTTGGCTTGTATTTGTATGGTTTGTTTGAAATGATTAAATACCTTAAACTATATTTAACTGAATATTTGACTCATTAATTTAAACTGGATTTACACAGAAATCCATTAGGGGAACATTAGGATTCTTTGGCCAAATACCGACCTCTTTAAAAGGAATAACAATGAATAGTATAATTGGTCATTTCTTCATCTTTAGTCAAATTAAGTGATAGGTGAAGAAGTCGCAATAAGAGTGAAATCAATTATTCGAAGGTAGTCGCGGGAGTAACGGTGTTTCCATTGCACAAACTTGGGTTTGTTCATAAGTTGTTATATTAACGGGAACTCCTCAACCCGAATTAAAGTGGGTGTAATTTCTCTAATCTCAAGATGAGCCGGACAATGTCGTGCGATGGCATTTGCTTGAACATGCATTACACCTAATAATTTAGTTAATAACCTTATTTGTGTTTACAATATGGTTTTAAGTCTCTGTACCAACTTACTGAATTGTGGTTGCTCGTATTCCTATAAACATTGTTGTAGGTACTAGCAAGTAAGTAGCTTATAATTACTTTAAAACTAGCAACTGTTATATCTTGAGGGAGTGAGGATAATAGCCTGAAGAGCAATTATACTTTCAAGTTTAGATTCTATCTTTACAGTTTTTACAATTAATTTATGTATTATTTAAGTAGAATATGTTTAGGCTATTAAATCTTGTGATAAACTTAGAATATCTTAGAGTAAACAAATATTTTTTATAATTTGATAGGTAAATAACATGTTTATTTATAAACTGTTTACTTTAAAGCAAGTTAGTTATGGACAGCTTATGTAAATCAAATCTAAAATAGTAACTGTATGGCTAGTTTCTATTTTAAAATGATTTACATGGTAAGACTGTTATGATTTTACCGTTTTGAAGGCATGACAGATAACATAGCAGCTTAGTTCAACTTTGAAAGCAGGATAACTACACGTCGAAAATTTATTAATTCCAACAACTCAAAAGTACTTTTAGCTCGGAAAATAAGAAATTCAAAGCAACTTGGTCTGGACACTTCAATTTGGTAACTCATACTCCTTCACTCAATTAAGCTCGACATGTCACAAGAGCTTAACAAACTTCGAGTATAGCTCGACAAGCATTTGAACAAGATAGTCTAGTTTAGAAATCAGTCCGGCTATTAGAATTACTCAGTTCAACATATTAAGTAGCACGGCACAACTTCAATTCGACAGTTCGAATCCGTAATTTAACTCAGAAGCTCGGCAATTTAAATGACAACCGCAAATATACGCTTGTGTCTACCACTCCAATTCAGTTCAACAGAATAAGGGAGATAGTGGCTTGGTGCAGCCCACTGTTCGGCAATGTAACACTACGGCAGGCACGCACGTAATAGCTTGGCATTGATCAACACCAACTCTAATTACGTGTACAGCAGCTCAGTCTACCTCACAACTCAATAGATCAGCTCGGCCTCGGCACTTCGGCTCACAGTAGTTCGGTACTTGAATTGTGACAACTCAGACAACGATCACTACGGTTCGGATGGAGCACACATAAAGCAGCTTGGATACTTTATTTTCAGTTCGGCAATTAAATACAAACTTCAACTTAGCATGTACACGCTTTTGAAACACCTCGGCAACTTGAAGTAATTCAGCTCGGCACCAATTCACTAACTAAGTTCACTTCGATACTTCAAGAAACTAGCTTAGCAATCATGCAGCGGAGCTCAGCTATTCGGCACTCTGTCAAGCTTAGTACGCGCTTATAACAGCAGTTCGGCAACGGTTCTCAATAGCTCGGACATGCAACTCTAAAAGTAGCACAACACCTCTTCGTCCAAATTTCAGCTAGGCACTTCGTATTGCAGTAGCTCGGACGTTTTAGTCACGACAGTACAATTCGATTTCAATTTCAAATCGGGCCTTCACAGTAGTGCACTCAACAACAAACTTGGACTTCAAGTGGACAGTTCGGCTTTGGGTCTTAGGCAGCTTGACACAAGTTCAAATAAGCTCGGATTACAATCAGTAAGGAACTTGGAACTTGCAGCTCGGCAACTAGTTCAAATGCACAACGGCTAGCTCGGCACAATTTTCACCAACCAAGTTAGCTTAGAAATTACAAAGAAAGACAGCTCTGCAACTTTTTCACTTGAGCACTCACTTCTCGGATCAATTAGCTCAGCACCCTTTCAGACAAAACCCAAATGAGATCCTTCACGCTCTCATCTAAACAGCAGTTTTCACCATTGTACAAGCAATACAAACCCAAATCGAAAAACTAGGGCATCAAATACACAATCCAACTGCACTGAATCGAATATCTCTACAATCTCCCACAGTTATTAATTTTGCAATTACAAGCCCTAACTGAACACCGTTGCTAAGACTCAATAGCAATCCCTAAGGTTGCTGCACAGTCATCCACCACCGAACTCCAAGTTACTAAACCTTTTCCAAATAGGTATAGAGAGATTCCCTTGTGAAGCCGACATGTTGGAGTTTCTTCTCAAAGGGCAAGGGTCCCTTTACCACGTGTAGGATAGTTTTGGCAACGTAGACAACAAGAAATGAGATTCAATCGTAGGTAATCCAAATTCCAAATATTTAGCAGTAAAAGTTTTGGTTTCTTGATAGTACAATAGAAAATCAAGAAAAACGAAATCTTCATGTAGTCGCACCTCCGCTTTGATACCAAAGATTATACGCCACACCAAGAACCGACAAGAGTGGTGATATCAAGGTGGGTTTGATCTTACTAAATGAATGAAAAATAGAGTGGGTTTAGTAAGGGTTTTAGCGAATCCGCTAGCTACCTAACCAAATATGTGCATGATAAGATTGCCAATCACAATACTTACTAAAGGGATTGATAAAAGCTAAAGAGAGAGAGTCTTTATAAGAGAAAAAACTCAAAGATTTTTTCATTAATTGTGCAAATATGTTTAAAACCTTGCATACATGGGCTATTTATACATAGTTGCAAACTTGTAAATAAAATAACTAAAAGGATACTCTAGTAGTATTCCCATGAATAAAAAATAAACATGAGGGTAGTTTAGAAAAAATACAAGAAATAAGAAAGCTAAATAACACAAATAAAAATAAGAAGTCAAATAAAATGTCTGAATGAGGAATAGATAAGCTCGGCTTTAGCATTTAGAGTTGAGTCGGTACCTTAAATCCTATCACAATCTTTATTGTTTTCCTTAGAAGCCATACCCATAACTCCATTTTACCAAATGAGTTGGTTTCTCTTGGATCAACATCAATTTTCTGTTTAAGTATAATAATAGCTTTTCCTTTGCATGTCTCTAATATATTAACAAATTTGCTATTGTATGAAAAACGCAATAAAATCAAGATTTGTTTCACTTTCATTAAGCCTCATTGTACAAGCAATAATAAATGCCTCAATATATACCTCAAGTTCTGTTATTAACATGTTTGGCTCCCCTTTTCTTTTATTTAAAAAAAATAATCCATTTTCTTTTTTCATCTCTAATCACTCCTCCAGTGGAAGCTTGTCCGATTGTAAGTGTAACTAAACCATGAAGTTTTAATTTTACCTACCCCTTCTATCAATGCATCTATGTTAATAGTTGTTTGGTAATAATAATAGGATATTTGAGCTTTTTGTTATGTGCCTAAAATTCAGAAGCCCAACATTGAATTTGTTTAAAAAGAGAAACTTTTTAAATTATTGTTATGGAGGATACTATAATTTTTATCATTCCATACCATCTGTAACACAACCAAACAAGATGGCTTTTGACATATATGTATCCAACAACTCTTTCTTTCGGATTTGACAGTTCATTATTATCCAAGTTAAGCAGCCAAGGTTTTAATAGTGAGAGTTATCGTATATTATTTCCCACACATTATATATATTATTCATATCTAGACACTTAAACTTACATCTTCCTCTAGATTTACACATTTTGGATAATAACACTATGTTTGGATTGAGAAAAAGAAAAAAGGGAGAGGGGGGTGAAGAATGGGGGGAAGGAATTACAAAGCAATTATTTCCTCCCTAGTTCCTTCCCTCTATTTGGATTTGAAAACAGAAAAAACAATAGAGGAAAGAAAATTTTAACTCAAATATTTCCATATGCCTTACAAGAAATCATTCCTTCCAATTTGAAGAGAACTTAGAAAGAAAGTCTTTGAATTTACTTAAATATCATTTTACTAAAAAGATATTTTGAAATTTCAAGTGTATTTTGATACTTTAGTAAGTTTTTTTTTTTAAGTTTCTAAAATATTTCCATCCATTTCTATTGTCTTCTTATCTAAACAAGTATTGTCATTCTATTTCTTTCCTATCATTTTATTACCTTCCAATTTCTTTCTCTAATGACAAACATAATGTAAGCATCACAATTGATGCTCCTCTTCCTATGAATGATTGGCACTGTAGGTTTTCTTTTTATGAATTCACCATAGAAAATGCTTAATTTATGGTGGAAATGCAAGTTTCCATATTTATCTCCTAGCTACAACTTCATAATGAGATTGTTTTGTACCTAGTGATGAATATCACTAAGAGTGAGTTCCTACCAATAGTTCTATAAGTAGTTTTACATATTAGATTTTGATTCACTTGGCACTACTAATCCAAGCTATTGAATTAACATATATGAAATTGCAAAGCCAATTGTTTCCTCATCCCTTTTTTGTTCCAACAAGTTCTTACTTTAGGATTACATACATTTTTTTTAATGAAAGGACATTCAATCACTTACCTTACAGGTTTTCATCCTACCCACTAATTAAACTAAAATCTCATGTTTCTACCTTTTCTTAATCCTTAGTATATAAAAACCCTTTTCTATAATCAATCTCTAATTAGTTGCTATCCCTTTGATAATTGAGAAGATGAAGAAGTTGGTTTCATCTGATCCTCCTTTAAATTTCTTTTCTATTTAGATTGCAATTGATCTACTTGAAGTACCCTTCTAACCTTGAATTGTGATACTCTATTGATTGTACATGTTCTTTTTTGACTCAAGGTTAGTTAATTTCAATAACATAGATTTATTAGGTAAGCTAATTTCTCCCATCTTACCCTATGAGATTCGTCTTTCTCCTTTAACTCATTCCAAAGGAAGCTACTAATAATATGTTATTTTTTACAAATAATTTCCTAGCATAGTTTATTAATATGTATATAATGTGTTTGAAGAGCCTTTATGGTAACTCTTATGAGAATTATTCTCCTAACTATACCTGGATACCTCACCTTCCTTTTGCTTAATTTCTTATGAACCTCATCAATAACGAAAATAAATGGTGATATCTTAAGTTTGTGACCTTTATCTAAAGGAAACTTGAGTATTTATGAAAATCGAAAATCTCCTTAAAGCTTGGATATTGTGTTATTTGTTCCTTCAGACGTTTATTGAAAGGTCAAACATTTTTGAGAAATTTAATATGAGATTACTCATAATCTACAAATTCTCCAAGAGTGCTTTTAACTAAAGGATGACATCACTAACAAACTTGAGATAAGAATATGAGTAACTTGATCCTTTAATTTTATTGTCTCCTAATTCCCTTTGACAAACTTCTTCTTAAATCACATAACTCAAGAATTCAAATGCCAAAATGAAAATGTAGGATAAGAGATTACCATCCTATCAGATGCCTTCTATTAGATTAAAGGATGGTAAGGTAGAGCCTTTCACCTAAACTTTAATTGAAGTAGATGATAAACATGAATCCATTAAATTAATTCACTAAGAAGAAAAATTCAAACTCTGTAAGCTCCGATGAATAAAATCCCACTCAATATTGTCATGGGCTTTTTGTAAATCCACTTTTACCAACATTTATCCATCTTTCCCTTTTTTCCTATAATAACTATGAATTGAAGAAGTTTATTAAGAAGGATGATGTTGACACTTACTTAGCATTTAGGAAAAACCTAGCTTGTCGATTGCTTTATTTGACAAGCACTATCTAATTTTGGATCCAAACTAATAAAGTTTGGTTCAATTGATGAGGAACTCATTTTCTCAATAAGATTTGCATCATAAGGGATTCAATGGAATGCCTAATTATACTCCAATATCCTTTAAGAAATTAAGTATAAAGGTTATCCTTCCTTTATGCTTTCTAAATGCTTATTAATAAAGTTGCCTTATAAATCTCTTCATTAAATAATCATCTCTCCAATTCTAGTAAAGTTGTGCTGGTAGGATGGGTCACATAAGCTAACCCATCTCATCAATTCAAAAAAAAAAAAAAGAAATGAAGAAAGAAAAAGAGCGAGCTAAAGTTAAAAATTCTAACTCGTTTAAAAAGCAAGTTAACCTACAAGCTCAATCAAGCTAACTTACTATGGGGTAGGTTGGCCAATGAACTATAAAAAAAAAAAAGAATATAAGAGTGATTTAATAATATACCGGATAATGCTACATAGTAATGTAAAATAAAAATAATGCTTAAATAAGAAAATGGGAGAGTTCACTTTCTTAACAGAAGAAACATATTAGAAACTTTTACTTCCTACCGCCATAAACAATCAATGGCTCTTTTTCTTAAAACCTATAAATATAACTTTTATTTTACCTAAGACATTAACATAATATGCAAAAATTGTATACATGTCCCTAAAGTTTGCAAAAATATCGTATATTACGACATACCTGAGCCATAAGATTACTAACTGCATTACCATTTTTAAGGTATATACGTGGTTCATAAGTATTTGAAACTCAAGCAATACCAGCTTATATCAAAGGAAGAAATGAAAAGCCTTTAAATTTAACAAACTATTTGCTTTGAGGTACTCTTAAATTTGAATAAGAAAAAGCAAAGAGATGGAAAGGCATTTGAGGACTCAAGTTATCATTGTAGAGTCAACATAATGAAATTGATAAAACTATTTGTAGTAAGATTCACCATTTTTCTTTCACATGTAAAATATATATTTTTTAGCAAAACTTTAATTAAAAAATAATAACCATTTTCAATAGGTTTATTTTATAATGTTAAACTTTTATATTAAAAAAAAATTAACAAGTTGGTGGGTTAAGTTTGCTTAACCCACTAAATTTTATAAATATATTAAATGTTGTGAGTTGATGAGCTAGCCCAAAACCTAGCAAACCATGATGGGAATGGTAAGAGCTAAAATTCTAGCATGCTTATTAAGTGTACTATAGTGAGTTGGCTCATTTAACTCACAAGTTAAAGCAAATCAGGACGAGTCGGCTAGTTTACCGCTCAATATAAGGATTGTTGTTAAGAAAGGCCATATTTAAAGTTATTGGAATTAAATTGGAAGGACTTCACAGATGGAAGCAAATTTTTGAAATAAGAGCTAATATGCAAATAGAGATTCTCCTACTACATGATATCCAATTATCCATGTTATTCTTAAGCATCAAAGTCTTATTTTTGGTTCCCTAGGCTATGATTAAAGATTGGTAACGTTTATTATTCTACTTTCCATCTATAATTCACTAAGTCCTAGATATACTTTTCCATGACACCTCTTTCCCTTGTTAAACTACATGCAGCTTTTCTCATAACTCTTTTTCAACATATATTAGATAAAGATACTAGATTGTGTCATGGCTTTCTTAATGCTAGCTATTCTATTTAGGAGTTTTCTTTTATATGAGCCACTATTCTCAAAGGCTTCCTTATTCTAACACTTGGCTTTTGTTGGGATATCTTCCATAGCCCTTAAAAAATCATTTTAATTTTGGTTCCATGGTTCTTTTATAAACGAGACAAAGTAAGATATCTTAGCCATATAGATTAAAACTTAAATGATGCATAATCGCATGTTCTCAAGAGTAATATGATAATTTATTCTAGAATTTAGGGTTTTTGGATAATGAAAAAAATATTTTCAAGTAATTTTGGGGTTTTTATGTTTATGAATGAGTAAAACTAAAAGGATGTAAATGAGATCAGTTATTGAATATTATGCATGAATAATAAAATCTAACTAGGTTGTGATCAAATCACAAAATAATGTTATGCATTATGAAACTTTCATAAGTGTTATAAACAAGTCTATCATACACTAATTTAATCAATAGGCTTGCTACAATTTAATTAAAAGATTGATAAGAATGCAAATCTAAAAAAATATATACGAAAGGAACAAACAAAACTCTCAATTCTTGATATTCAATAAAAGTCTCAATAACATTTCTTGATAGTAAAAGATAATTGAACTGAATTGAACTCCTTAACCTATTTTATAATTATCCTATCTATAAGCTTATAACTAAACCTAAGGATCTTAACTTAAAATGAAAGTTATTCAAATTTAAAAAGAAAAATCAAAATAAAGTGGCTAAAATGTGCTAAATAAGCTAGACAAAATAAGGACAAATAACATAAAATTTTAAAACAACTTAATGCCCATATGCCCTCATATAACTGAATTGAGGTTAGTTTTTTAGTAGTTAACCTGATAACTACCTTTTGCCCTACTTTTGGTTGGCCTTTCATTAGTCAATCTTATTAGATCAACCTCTTAAGCTTCCATAGACATTAATTTGCTTATGAACCCATCTAAAATCATTAAGCTTATTTATAATATTCTTATTTGTTCCATGATTTGTATGACTAAAAGGGTGATTCTTAAAAGACAAGGGCTCATGAGGCAATATTTTGAGAAGTGTAAAATGATAAAAAAAAAAAAAACTACTTTTATAAGTGATAGATTAAAACTTCAGGATATAGGTTTTTCACTTATGGTTTCTCTAAGCTCTATCTATTATGGTCTTAATTGGATCACCAAGACCAACATATTCCAAATCCAACCCCACCTCCCTTCTCCCCCTACCGAAAAAAAAAAAAAAAAAAAGGAAAAAGAGTCATTAAGAGGACTAACCTTAGTCATGAGATGAATTTCTTGATTGGAGTGACCCATCATATCTACATCTAATTTGTCCATATTTCATGTTGTCAAAATGCACCCTCTCTTTATTTGTCTACTTCGACACAAAGAAAACCATCAAATAAATTTGGTAATATAATGCACATGCAATCATCTAATCTATCTTCGCCTTAGGTAATATCTATAATACTTGAACTTTATAGAAAATAGGATCTAATCACTTATTTAGTAATCAATAGATCGGTTTAGAGTTTACAAAACTCTAATAACCTTATACATAGTTGAATTTCCCAATAAAATCATAATATAAAAATAAAACTTTAACTCAATTAAAAGCCTTAAAATTATTAATACCTTTTTAGGTCACAAAAGGTAACTTTTGTTAAATTCTTAAATAATTAAGTCCAATAAAAATCACACCAACAGTAAGGTAGTTATAAGAAAACAAAATTCTACTAATAAAATAACATTAAGAAAAGATGGGAGTTGAAGTACCCAATTCCAAGAGCATATCTTCTTTCTAATATGATAAGCTATCCAATTTGCTACTCGGTTCACTTATCTTTTAACCAGATTGAACTAATTTTCCTTTTCTATTAGCAAATATCGTGTATCAATTTTACTAGAAGATTGCAATTTTTTAACCATAATATATAGCGCAACTCTCACACCTTGATTTCCATCTATTTTTTATTTTCCTATTTCATTTTATCCTAACTCATTAAGACAACCAATTAAAAATCCAAACTAAATCTAATCAAGCTAACTAAACTAACCAAAGTCTACTTCTTTTTCCTAAGCATCATGTAGAAGCCCTTAAAGTAAGGAATTTTTACACTCTTTTATTCATTTAATCAAATAACAAAAATCTTAAGATATTATTCTCTCCTTCAAATGATGAACTAAAATACAAATAATAAATAAGTTTCTCCAATAAGTAGCCATGTAATCTAACTAATCCATGAAAATAAGGAAAATGGTACACAAAACAATCATCAAAATTACAAATTAGATTTTCATAAGATCACTTTCTAAATTTTAAAATCAAACAATCTTGCCTAAACTTCATTTTATTCCTTGCCACACTGGCCACTTCTCCTCCTCCTCATCTAATCATTTCCAATTTTATTAAGCTAATACAATTTTAAGGATCTAGAATAACAAAAACCTATTCTAGTTCCACTAAGCCCAAATTCCTATCCTTATTCTTAATCTTAATCCTCTCACATTTCAATTTTAAGCCAAATCAACAAGATTAAGGAGACTTTTTATCAAAAGATTGAAATGCAAAATGTTAGACATCTCTTATACGTTTTAATGATAACAAAAAGGGTTAAAAGCTAATGAATTTTTAAAAGTTCAGGCTTACAAAAGGTTTTTCAGAAATTATATTTTCGCATATTTAAGTCACATTCAGAAGCTTATTTAAAAGTTTCAAACTGTTTGAAAATAGACTATTCTAGAAAGTCTTCCCCAAAAGTAAACAAGTCAAATAAAGCTAAGATTACAATTACCCCTTTAAAGGAGAAACCTAAGAAAAGGTATACGGTTAAAGGTAAAAGATTTTCAATCAAAGACTCGTTTTATTTAGACTTTGAATACTTTGAGAAGAATGGCTTTTATTAGAAAGATTATTTAGATAGATTGGGTTTAAGTGGACTGATTGATTTACATGGAGTAATATATGGAGATTTGACTGATGAGTTTTATAGAAAACTTGATAGTAGACATCAAGAAGTGTAGAAATCAACTGTGCTAAGACAGAGAATAGAAATCACTAAGAAGGATATTCTAAAATGCTTTGGCATTAAAGAATTCAATAATGATGAAAACATTGGACAGTTGACAAAAGAACAAATATTTACTTAATTGAATGATGGAATTGATTTAGGGACAGCAAGAGATATTTTTAGTACAAAGTTTAAGTTGTTAATAAGAATTCTTCACAAGTTTGTTAACTCTTTTATACTACCAAGGAAAGGTAATGCAACCTTAGTGACTAAGGAAGATGCATTGGTGATATTGGCAATGTTGAGGAAGAAACAAGTAGATGTGAGACCATATGGAAATTTGTTAATGGCCCTTTTTAGTTTTAAAAGGCTAAAATTTCCAAGAGAGACAAATTGTCCATTTTCTCCTATTAAGTTTAGTGAGAGAATCTTTAAGATGATGAGAATTTCTGTGAATGACAAACTGTGACATTCACATAACAGGGGAATATTTGTTCATCTTTCAAATTTGAAAAGCAAGGTCAATATCATTGAGGAAAAAGGAGTTGGAAAGAAAAGGAAGAGAGGAAATGAGCCAGTTGAGAAGGAACTAAAGAAGAAAGGAAAGTTGATTAGAAGGTCAAGTGGCATTAAGTTTAGAGAACCTACTGCAACAGTTTCAAAAGGAGATTCAGATAGTTCTGAAAGCCACCCAGTTCAATATAAACAAGGAGAGAGCTCAGTTTTTATGGAAGCTCTTTAAAGGAATCAAAGCTGCTGTAGACAAGGTTGTCAAGGATCAAATGATTGACATGAGAGACTTATTCAAGGCTTAGATTAAGGAGTCTGTCCTAGAAACCAATCCTTTTAACCAAGCATATAATTCTATTGATCTTGAACCTCCTGTATAGCATCAAACCTCTGAACCATCTAAACCTACATTTAAACCTTTTTTTTCTACCAAAGAAGCATCTAAACCTCTTTTTCCCTCCAAAGAACCATCTGTTCTTGTTTCAGATACTCCTATCACACCACTAAGACTTGATCCTTCCTCTCAACCAATCGATCAAAATGTACTTAGTCCTATTCTAGAAAAGACTCTAGTCATTTCACCATAATCCCCTAAAAAGACACTTCTCTACTTGCTCCAATCTAGACTACACCACCATCCGATAAAGACCAAGAACCTACTTCATTTGTGGCAATAGCTTCTGAAACAATTTCTGCTCCTAACAAAGTTCTTCCTTCATACTCTGGTAGATTCAAGTTGTGTGCTAAGAAGAAAACAAAAAAATCTAAAAAATGATTACTTTTATGTTTTTCTTTATCTTGTACTAGCAAAAACCTTGTCTTGTTTGTCCATCTATGGACTTGTTATTTCTGTTTCTGAACTTAGTTATGTCACTTCCTTAATCAATGTAGTTTAATCTCTTATGTCATTGCAATTTCTACACTTAATATTTTGTTTATCATATTTAAACTTGCATATTTTATAAAGATTAAGGGAGAGTTTATTCAAAATGATAACAAAAAAGGGGAAGAGCAAAACCACAATTAGTTGCCACCATAATACATTATGTTGGATAAATACTGCATGATGCCTGAATATATGATTGTGAATATAATATTTTTTTTGTGATCTAGTTTTATAATAACATTTTTGTTATTATCAAAAAGGGGGAGAATGTTATATATCTCTCATATATTTTGATGATAACAAAAATGTTTAAAATCTAATGAATATTTAAGAGTGCAAGCTTACAGAAGGTTTTTTAGAAACTATATTTTCTCATATTTAAGTCACATTCACAAGCTTCAAACTGTCTGAAAATAAATTATTCTAAAAAGTCTTCAAAAAGTATTACAGAAGCTCTTATAAAAAAAATTGATACAGCTCTTCAGAAGCTTGTTCAGAGACTTCTAAGAAAAGAAGACTAATACTCTTTAAAAGGTAGGTTTAGAAAAATTACGTGGAATATTAATTTTAATTATATTCGGATTATTTAAGCCCTAGCTCTACTAGATACAGTGTATTAGGAAAATACATTTAATCCCATTTCACTTAAGATGGAATTATGATCTATGAGGATTTATTTTAAAAGAAAATATATTTGGATAAATTAAGATATGCATAAGAATGGATAAGGATAAGGATAAGGTTGATTTGGATTTTGTGGGTTTTTAAATCTTGAACACAAGGCTTATTTAGAAATAGTTAACGAAAGCTGATCTTTTCAAATTCAAAATAGGAGCTTATTTGGTGTTTACGGATTGAAAAATATCTAATCTAAAAAGACAAGGAGAGTTGTTTTTTAAATTCAAAAGATCAAGATCCTCTCCAAAAATATCTAAGGAATTATCTTAAATAACTAACGGTTGAATAAAAGATAATCTTCAGATTTTTAGCCGTTAAAAAAACTCAATATAAAAGGAAGAAGGATTCAAAACGTTATGTAATACAACTCTGAAGAATTATTATCATTGCGTAAAAAATCTTGATTAGTTTTTACCTTTTGAAAAGTTTCAAAAAGTTTTTCAGATACTTTTTTAAAGAGTTACACCGAATCAAAGTTTTACAATAAGTGTTATTTCTTTCAAGTACAAAATTGTTTGAGAATTGTATTCTTTGCTCTCACTTGTAATCTCTAGACTTTATTGTAGAGAGAAGTCAATTGTACTCTGTAGATTTATATTAGTCTAGATTGTTAAAAGGCTAAATAGGTAAAATAGAGTATTGTAAAGTAATTGTGACGAATGCCTGTAATTTGTTTGTGATTTTATTTAGTAGATCAAGTGGAATGGCACCGGTGAAGTAGACTGGAACACGGCACTGGTGAAATAGACTGGGTTTGCAGTAGTGGAGCCAGAAGAGAGCAGTAGGCAGAAGGCGGAAGGCCGAAGGCCGAAGCTTTATAAAATCTCTACTTGATTTTCTGCTTCCTTACACTCTTTTAATTTTGTTTATTATTTATTATGTATTGAATCATTAAATTATCACTGTTCACCATTATAAGTTATTAAGAGAGGTAACTTCATTTTTAATGAAAAAGTTTTCAAAAATTTAAAGATATCAATTCACTCACTCCACCCCACCTCACCCTACCCACCCCCTTAATATCTTATACGGGACCAACACAAAATAATTTAGAGTTAAAAGGATCAAGTGAAGACTTAAGTAGGGTCTTGAATCTCACAACTGGAGAAAGAGATTTCATCATAAATAAGATCCTTTCAACCTTAAATTTAGGATTAAATCTTCTTATTACATAAAAAATGTTAATTATACAATCAGAAGCTCTAAGTTGAATGCATGATTTAACCTAGATATGATTGTGTAAATGATTTTTAATCTTCATACTTTTTAAAGCTTACCACCAAATTTTGTTTGACTATGTAAGATCACAAAATTATGTGACCTTTTGAAATTATTATCTCAACCTTTATCATTTGAAATAAATGACTAATTGTAGTATATTGATAATGAGTATGTATATGATGAGTTAGTACTTAAATCTTGTTACATTTTGTACAATCTTAATAGATCTAGTGGAAATTAATTAAATCGAGTAATTTTGTAAATAGAAAAGTAGGTAGTTTTGATGCACTATGCTTGAATTGAAACATATACGTGCTTATAAAATCAATTAATAAAGGAAGTCACCGCTACAAAAGACAACTACACTTATACTAACTATGCATCTACATTTGATCATGTTAAGAGGAAACTCTATTGATTTTCTCAAATGTGTTTGGATCTATCTTGAAGATTTGTTGGACATATCAATGTTGAAAGTTAAGAATGATTTATTTCAAGAAGCTGTCCAAATAATTCCTTCAATAGAATTATACAAATCAATAAGTTCATAATACCGACTTATATATATTTTATTTTGACTATCTTCTTTACCTTTTATTTTAATTACAATTACACCCTTAATCTAGGGTTAACTAATGTAAACAATTATTTTGAGCATTTTGATAACTGCTTAATGATCAAATGGATTCTCTTTTATTCTTGCTCTTATCAATCTTATATTGTGGCATGTTAATTAGATTTATGTATTAAATTGAGTGAGTATAGTATGATCTTTTTATGGTCCATTAAAGGGAATGGATTATAACGTTTGGCTCTTAAACATTAAAAATATAAATAGCTTGTTTACTTCTTTTGATTATGCTTATACTATTAGGAACATTAGATTGCCTCAACCCTTATACCCCTAACCAATCGGCCTACTCCTTTAAGTCGATTGAGTGGTCAATTAGAGACTTGATATAAATTAAGCTTAAAATCAAGTCTATGGAATAAAAACAAAGTATTAGCCTTAAAATTTAATTTTTGAGTATGTATAGGTGTTAACTTATCATATGTTGAATCTAAGTGCTTATTATAAATTCAATATTTATTCAAACTTAGAGTCAATTCTAGGTGTAATGATTTTGTAGGTAGGTTAAATGAAATGTGTTAATAAATGCACGTATTATGAATAACATATAAGAGATTTATGGATGGCTAATCATAGACTAGGTTTTTATGGTATTAAAGAGAGGGGCTCTTAGGATGATGTGATTAATTATGCGTTTAGACCATGATCCATAGTTTAGCAGGTCTATATAAGGTAATTAGGATCAACATAAGTCAATTAAGTAGGAATAGAGTTACAATGGGGCTAATGGATTGAATGAGATATTGATTTGAATGTTGTATTTAGATTATACTCTTGATGGCATAATAAGAAAGATGAGTTTAATATGAGACAATTTTATTGTGCATGGTAGTATGGACTCGACCCGTTTCTCTTAAGTGCTATTGCAGTGACGTGCATTGGATAATGTTATGTAAATTTATGTCGTTTAAGATTTAGCTCATGTTGATCGAAGTTTGAGTTACCTTAATTCTTGAGATGCAAGATTATGTTGTTTTGTTTTTTGCACTTTATAATATAATTCAATAAATCTTGTTTGCTACATTTAGTACTAATAAAGCTTATGTCAATGTAGCACGTATTTATGCATGTGATGCAATGGCTATGTGTATCAGGCTTTATAATTCACTTAGTTAGGGGTTGTGCTTTTAGGTGATGAGTATGATGTAACCATTGGAACGAGAACACTAGTAATGCTATTGCATTTGATAATTATGGAATATGTATAGAATAAGATTAAATTTAGGTTATTAATACTTCTTTAATAGTATGTCTTTTCTTTGGAGATTAAAGTTTATTAACAAAAAGAGTTATTATAAAAAGTAGTTAAATTATTATACGAGTTGAAAGGGCTATTCATGTAATTATGGATCTAATAGTATGTTTTGAACCTTTCATATTCTTATTAAAAATAAGAATATGCAATGTGTTAAATATGTCTTATGGTTTTAGGGTATGAAATTTGATTATGAACTCTCTAAAATGAAAAATTATAGTGTTTCTGATAATTTGACTTGACTCCATAATAACTAATTAATTTTTTTTCTTTATAAGTTTAGATATGATTTTGTAGATGAGAATGAAAACAAGAGTTATTCAAAAAGAACAAAAGAACGGATGTTGCTTAGTTTGTATATTTGTTTTGATTAGTTATACAAATTTTTTGTCCAAATCTTTAAAAAAAAAAAAAGGAATAACAAGTGGGAAATTAATAAGCAAATTGTAAGTTTAACTCATGGATTCACACTATGTTTGGTAAGTTTTAAGTAAAGTGAAATTGAAAGAAATCAATATCCAAAAAAAAAAAAGAAAGAAAGAAAGGAAAACAATAGAAATATAATATTTACCATGTTTGGTTAATACAATATAAATAAAAAGAAGAGAAATAAAATAATGATTAGTCTAACTTACTATTTAACATAACATGAAGTTTTGTTCCCCTTCATTTTAAGGGACAATTCTAATTTCATAATTTCATAAAATTTCTATCTATTTCCTTTTATTTCTCTTCAAATTTGGAGAGAAATAAAAATGGCTCTAAAGTATAAATATTTCCACTCATTTTTGTTCATTTTATTTGATTTCCATTGCTCATCAAATAGCTAAACGAGTAGTTTTCCATCTATTTTTACTAATTTCTTAGATTTTCATAATTTTTGGTCCTTCCAAAAACAATATCAACTAAGTATCTAAGTCACAAGTTAAACTTAAGATTTGATTATGTAGTTCACAATTGTGACCTTAATATACAATATTAATTAAGACGAGTAGTCAAGCATGAATTTTGTTTAACTTACAATTGCATCTCAATTTTGTAAATTTTATCTTAAACTTATAATCTTAATATTTAGCTTAAAATATCATTTTAACATACAATATTTTGGAAAGGAAAGAAAAAAGGTGTACAATATGGAAGGTCATTTTGATAATTAGATTTTTTTTCTTTTTGCCTAATCTAATGCATTGAACCAATTAAATAGGCTAATGATGGACCTAGGAAATTATGGCCTAATCAGAGACATTTTAGAGAGATATGGCTTTGTAGGCTTGAAACAGAATTGCTAAACTTGTTAGTTTACTCTCTACCTTGCTCAATTAACTCATGCGTAAAAAAATATGCTTGAAAAAAGTATTTTTAACCTTATTTGAACATTATTTGGCCTCAAAACAAGCTATTTGAACTAAATTAAGAGTCATGGGCTTATTTTAATATGAATGGACTTCTTTTCTTTTATCATAAGCTATTAAGCCTATCCAAGCCCACACTAAAATTAAAGCCTAAGCTATAGTCCATATAAGAAAAAAGAAGTAAATCTTAGCCATTAGATCATCCAGAGCTATCCAATAGCTACTGACAATATCAAATTTTAACCATCCATCTTAGAGTAGTTTAATTAATGAGATTAACATCCAAAATATAGAAATAAGAGTGTCATTATTTCATTTGAGACATTCAGAACTTGGACTCTACTGAAATCACTTTATAGAAGATTAAATTGGCTACTTAATGAAGAACATATCGATGACATCTAATAATGCAAATTCAATCTTTTGTATGTGTACACATAGTGATTGAGTTCACCTATTCCTCCTCACACTTATCTCTCCATCACATGCATACACATGTAATTGGATCAAGTGATCTTCAAAATCAATCATCACGTATATTGCATATGATCGATTATCAATAGCAACCTTACTTTCATATAATATGTGGTGGGATGGAATTAATGAAATTCATGAGTTAAATGATGAATTTTAGGGGTGTTATTTTGTAAAGTCAATTTTCATGTAAGCTGTTTCTTTAAATATTATCTAAGGTCATGTTTATCACGGATGCTTAATACATATTCCTATGCTAAATACCTTACTTTTATTGATAAAGCATAAGTATATTGGAGTCTTTAACTCCACTAAGGTATCAAAATAAGTATCGGTGCTTCGTATGTATTCTCATGTTAAGTGTTCAACTTTTAAAAAACATTTCATATATTGGATTGAAAGATAATGAACATGGGGCTTACAAAAGATTTAAAAATTGTTAAGTAACTCTAGTGTAAGCATTGGTAAAGTAGAGAGTTACTTTTAAAGGAGAGTTATTTAGAATGTCGATGTACCACTTTAAGTACCTTCTTAGGTTCCCTATTGATAAATATGTTGTAAGAGGTCATAAAGTATTTTGAAACTAAGGATGTAAATGGATAAGCCGTAATAAGGTGCTCGATTCACTCGCCCGATTGAAAACCCTATAAGTTGCTATTCGATAGAGTTTTGGATCAGGTATTAAGACGTGTTTAAAAACTGATAAGGGTAATGGGATGAGTTTTGAGATTTAAGAAAAACCTATTAAAAGACTCGTTACCCGATAAAATTAATATAATATCAACTAAACAAAAAGCAAATAAAAGTAAAGTTACTAAAATATTTATCACTATCCTAGATTCCTAACCATAGTTCCTTTTCTAATCTCCATCTGCCTCTCTGTGTATCAACTCTCTTCTCTTTCATGTTTTAGTGTTCTATAAAAATATTATAAATGAAGTATGATATCTTTGCATGGCTTCTCCTTTAATATGTCCTTATTGAGTTGTCTATGTTCTATAAATATAAATAATACAAATCGATTTCCTATGAAATGAATAATAAAGTAAAAATTAGTTCTTTAAAAAAAAGTAAACAAGTTTTGTGAGTCAAGAAATAGATGCTCCGTTAGGGGTAATGAGATGAGTTTTGGGTATAAACTTTATTTTGAGATGAGTTCGAAAACTTTATTAAGATAGCAAATGAGGTCTTAGGTTCCCATGAACCAATCACAAACCCGCCTTACTTACATCACCATTTGAATAAGAAATAAGTGAGTAGTGAGGGTACGAGTAATAGTAGTATCAACCACCACCACAACAACAATAATAATATATTTGTATTTGTTGTCCAAAGTTAATCCCTTCAAATGACAGGGCTCCTACGGCGTCCCTTAGCAAATGCTCGACACACTTTCACAGAGTAACTCTGAAATTGTCTCTCATTCTCAATCCTCCAAAACCCTAATTCCCATTTCTCACTCACATACTCTCCAATGGAACCCGAGGACGAGATCTACGAGAATGGAACCTCCACCACTACCACCGCCACAACCACCACCGACCCTTCCTCCTCTTCCACCTCCCACAACCGCCCCGTAATCAGTGGCGAGCTGCTCGATATCGAAGCCTATGCTAGTCTATACAAGGACCGAACGAAAATTACTCGTCTCTTATTCATCGCGGACCACTGCAACAACGAATCGATGCAGCTAGAAGCGTTGCGAATGGTTTATGATGAGATCAAGAAAGGAGAGAACACGCAGTTGTTTAGGGAAGTAGTGGAGAAGATTGGAGGGAGGTTAGGGGATAAGTATGGGATGGATAGTGTTTGGTGTGAGACTGTGGATCGGAAAGCAGAACAGAAGAAGGAGAAATTGGACAATGAACTTAATTCGTATCGTGTATGTGTATTTTGATTTATTTATGTGTTTGATTGATGAAATTTTGTTTTAATTTTTTTCCCACTTGATAATTGTTATTATGGCTTGGTTTGCTGAATATAGAAACCCTAACCCTAGCTTAACCCTATGTATGTATGATTGTGTCGGAAAGTGATTGAAGAGGCTCACCTCGTGCATGAAGAGCTTCCGGTTACTACTAAGTAAGGGAGCATTTGTATGTATAATTACCTTTATATTTGCAAAGAGACTAATCGCTTTTCTCAAATCCGTGCTGAACCTTAATCTACACGTTGGGGGACGCGATGTTTCTGTACCCAGAGGGTGTCTCTTTCCATTCCCGTCTTGTATAAAGAACATCTCATATGTATTCTAAATGTTTTTGTTTTCTTTCACACGAGTTCGCGTGATTAGAGAGGTCAAGGACCGGGGCACCATTTGGAAAATGGCAAATCTATTTTGCATTGTGCTGAGGCAGGGTTTTGTGTGATTGTGATGGAAAATGAGTAGAAAATTGGAATCATTAAGGATGGACCTTTTTGAGCGCTAGTAAATTGGTTCTTTCACATCGTAGGTTAAACTATGAGTGTTCCAATACCACGATGAAGACTAACTTTTGTGAGTTGAATGAAAATTTGAATGTTGAAATCTAAGAAGATGAAAAATTTGGCTGAATGAATTGTGGGAAACTTCCCATATCAAAATAACTATGTCTTGCTTGATCCTTGACCTCAAGTAGTAACTTAATCGTTGAGGCAAGGCTCTTCTGGATGTGATCATGTTGGAATTATGGGTAAAAATTTTGGATCTTTTGTGATGGTGGATATCTTCTGGTGTTTGTAAATTGTTTCTTTTGCATCGGAGCTCAAACTATGAATGTTGTTAATCTCATGAAGATGGCTAGCTTTGTGATTTCAATTAATGAATGCTATAAGAGTGAAAATTTTGGCTGGTTGAATTGTATGAAGCTACCGTATTAAAATTAGTATATCAGGTGTTGTCAAGAATTCTGGCTATGTGAAATGTATTATTGAATATAAAGAGATTATAGGATGTGTTTTGAAGAAGAGGGAAATGACTGAAAAAATGAAACATGGACCCTCGATGCAAGAGGGTGTGAGTGAAATTTGGAGCAGAGAAGGGGGAAACTGGATTGTGGGTTGAATTTGTATTTTGTATTGAGAATATGATTCTTAGACTTGTATATTAATTCCTGCATATGGGTGGATTCTTATGTGGTTTGTGATGATTTAATTAGAAATGAGAGGAATATTGCTGCCCTTTTCCTGCATAATCTTTCTGTCCATATATTTTTGGGTAACTCCTTTCGATGTGTATTTGTATTAGTATATATTGCCTTTTAGGCCTACCAATCGATGCAACTGAGATAGTCATGTGTATTGACAAGAATTCCGGCAACATGAATGTGTTTTTGAGCAACAAGTAGATTAGAGAAAGTGTGCTTGTAAGGTAAAGGAAATGATCGACAACATGAGCAAGGTTGCTTGGTGTGAGATGGAGGATTGGGGAGTGGAGCGAATAGAAACGGAAATTGTATAATTGCTGAATTCAAACAGCATTTTCTGATCATATATGTTAAATCTTATCAAAAAGGTCTTTATTTGGTTTATGGTTGTTCTTTAAATCTTTATTTTGCTTGAAAGTTGAAACCTAGATAAGGATGTAGTAGGGTGGTTCCCAAATAATACAAGGAACAAAATTTAAAATAGAAAGCTTACCATAATTTGTCTCAATGTGAGCACTATTATGAGTTTGAGTATGAGCAAAAGGCTTGTATCAATGATTTCGTTTGGTTGATAAGACACGAGAGGGAATAATTGTTAGGCTTGAATCTTAGTAGAAACTTTAAAAGAGAAAGGCTTTACACTTTGGGGGCAAAAATAAAATATAAGGAGTTTGAGTTTAGTGATAAGAGAATGATGAGTGAATCCTTTGTGAAAGTAAGGGAACTATAAATATCTTCAAGTGATAGTATGAAGTATTAAATGCTACACAAGGATTTTACTGAAAAAAATTGCTACTCAAGGATGGAGGAATAGATAAAGATGTTGCTTATAGATTTCAAGCAGTGTTTTTAAAGTGACATGTGCATGAGGAATTCCATGTGACCTTAAGGCGCCTATCAAATTTGAAGGTAAGTTCTAGCAAACGGCTAGAAGACTTTTAATTGTAATGCTTTATAGGTGGGCAATAAATTATG
The DNA here is from genome assembly GCA_024138015.1 of Lumnitzera littorea. Taxonomy (NCBI): domain Eukaryota; kingdom Viridiplantae; phylum Streptophyta; class Magnoliopsida; order Myrtales; family Combretaceae; genus Lumnitzera; species Lumnitzera littorea. Next base: position 38,080,836 of record JAMXBB010000008.1, read on the forward strand.
GAGATGAGAAAACTGATAGTAGAGATGAGAATGTTAGATAGATTTGCAGTCACACAAGAATGGATAAAGTAACAAATGAGTGTTTTAAAAAGGTTAGAATAGTACCCATAAATGAGAAAATGAGAGAACTATGGTTGAGATGAATTGGCCATGTTTATATACATGCTTTAAGCATACCTGTTAGGTTTGCAACATTTGAGGGGATAATAACATTTAAAAGAAAAGGTGGAGGAGACAAAAATGACATGGATAAAGCGATAAAAATTGCATAACATATTAATGAAGATAGGGTTCATAATGAAATGCGATGGTAGAAGCAGATCCATGTAGTGGATCCCACGTAGTGGGTTTAAGGCTCGACTGTTTGAATACATGGCTTGTACCAGACCATGCAAGTGAAATACTTTCACTGTCCTATTTGTCAGGGCAGCCTGACCTTCCATACTAGGGCTTCTACTCCAGCTTTCTACCTACCAGAACAGCAATGCAACATCTTACCAAACAAATCTCTAGTTGCATCAAATTATTTCAAGTTTCACCTCCCCACTTTGGACTGTAAAATAAGTGGAGGATTGATTTGTGTGTTACTAGTCTTATTGTTGGCTCAATGCATTTCATGTTAGAGTAAAAATCTTCTTTATCCTTCATTTTTCAGCTATCCAGGAAAATTTATATACAAGTTAAGAAGTAGATTATTCTTCCTCCAGTTTTCTCTTCTGCACTTGTTTATTTTCTAAAGCAGTCACCTTTTTTCATTTGTATCTTACTAAGATATCCTCTTTGCAGACAAATTTGATCAAAGAAAGTATAAGGATGGGTTATAATGACTTTGGTGACTTTCACTATGCTCATGGAGCACTTGGAGATGCCTTCAAAAGCTATGTCCGTACACGGGACTATTGCACTACTTCAAAACACATTGTTGGCATGTGCATGAATGCTATACTAGTGAGCATCGAAATGGGTCAGTTCACTCATGTTACAAGTTATGTTGGCAAAGCAGAGCAAACACCAGATGCCCTGGACCCAATAACAATTGCCAAACTTCGTTGTGCTGCGGGCTTGGCTCATCTAGAGGCTAAGAAGTATAAGCTTGCTGCTAGAAAGGTAGGCAAGTGCGGCTATGCTTCTCTATTTGTATATATTTTTCAGGTCCCTTGTAGTTTTAGTTTGCATAAATGGGACAGCTATGTATGGTTGATTCTTTTAATGCTTTTGGTCCCTAAACAGTTGCAAGTTTTCACTAAACATTTCTTTTTCCAGTGTTGCTTGTTTGCAATTAATTGAAAATGTGCCATTCCGTAGAATGATCATGGATATTTTTAGGGACTGCTGGGTTTCACTTTGAACTTCTTGGATCAAATTACCTTGATAGCTGACTACTTATCCTTTCAAATTCAGTGAGGATGATCTTGTTTATTTTTCTTTTTGCGTTCTCCTTGCAGTTTCTGGAAACAGGTCACGAGTTAGGAAGTAACTACAATGAAGTCATTGCCCCTCAAGATGTTGCCACATATGGGGGACTTTGTGCACTTGCCAGTTTTGACCGGGCAGAACTAAAGGCACATACCTGCCATCTCTGGTTCCATATGCTTAATGAGTTTCTAAATTTTCAATGGATATTTAAAATCACAATTGAATATGTTTTTATGGCAGAATAAAGTCATTGACAATGTAAGCTTCCGAAATTTCCTGGAGCTGGTTCCTGAAGTGAGAGAGTTGATAAATGATTTCTACTCAAGGTACCTGAGGCTTCTTAAACTATGGCTTGTGTTCTCAGAAATTGTTAATCTCTTCCCATTTTAAGTAGGATTTGAAATGCAAAGTCAGCACTTGAATATCTTGTTTTATTAGCTTCTCATTCATGCACCAATCTGTATGCCTCTTTCTAAATATGCTTGTAATGCATTTTTCTTTTTGTGCAGCCATTACGCATCATGCCTGGAGTATCTTGGCAATCTAAAGGCTAATTTGTTGCTTGACATTCATTTGCATGATCATGTAGAGACACTTTATGATCAGATCCGGCACAAAGCTCTTATCCAATATACCCACCCATTTGTTTCTGTTGATTTAAGAATGATGGCTAATGCTTTTAAAACCACTGTTGCTGGGCTTGAAAAGGAGCTTGAGGCATTGATTACCAATAATCAAATACAGGTATTGTCTTCCCCAACCCACACCAAACCCCCCGCCCCCCCTTTCACATTCCTTTATTCAACCTTATGCTCAGATAGGTTATGCATGTATTTGTTGCTTGCCCACAACTTTGCACTTTGGTCTGTCTTATTTTATATTGTTGGTTGTCTAATTTATTGCATCATTATGTAATCTTTAATTCTCATCCAATTTGCTGTTATGTTTGAATGCAGGCTCGAATTGACTCCCACAATAAGATTCTGTATGCACGGCATGCTGACCAAAGAAAGGCTACTTTTCAAAAGGTATTGCAGACCGGTAGTGAATTTGATCGAGATGTTAGAGCCATGCTGCTTCGAGCTAATCTGCTAAAGTATGATTACAATGCAAAGCAATCGAGGAAGCTCTGAGCTCCTTGTCAAACCAAGTTGATGAGGTATTCTTTAGAAGTTTTATGTATATTCATCTACTCTGGAGCGAGTTTCCATGAGGGAATTGAAAATCTCGAGTAGGAGCATAGGGCTATCCATAGTTGCCAATTGCTCTGAAATGGCGGTATTATCATTCAGTCTTATTATATTACTACATTCTTAAAAATGTATCTTCGTCTGGATCGTTTTCTATGTTCCAAGTTTCAAAGCACTGCATGCAGGTTTCACAGCCTCGAGCTCTCCATTTTGTTTTATAAAGTGGTGCTTGCATCGTATATTCTACACATGAGACAGCATGTATTTGGGCAAGGTATGGAAAAGAAACATCTAGGTGTATGGAAATTTTGTCCTCATGATTTCTAGTTGCGGGAGAATTGTGGGTTGTGATGTTTGAAGACCTCTATTTATCTTTGGTTTTCTTCCATGTCTTTTATCTTATTTTATTTTCTTTTTTCAAAAGAACAACCTATAAACTAGGTCGGTATGGTGATGCGGGGTGTTTTTTCATTCATTCCCTTTGGGCTATTTGGAGAGGTGATAAAAAAACCCCTGTGTAGGATTTTGTTAATGCTTGTCTAAGATGTTTTATTAAATCCAATTTATACAAAAATCTCCCAGTACATGCATTTTCATATAGTAATTGCCAATTTATTGAAAAAAGTTTGAGGGTAACATTAACTTGTTTGATACGGTATTGGGCATACAATACAACCCATATTTATACGAGTATGTCTCGTCTGGTCTCTCGAGGCAGCAGTCAATACCAACTAGAACGGAAGTTGCAGATGGTGCTTCCTTTTAGTTGGAAGGAGACGGGTAAAACTTGATTGGGCTCGTGTAGTTTGAAATTGTTTTACGCCTTCAAATGTGGAGGGAAAAATTCATATAGTGAGGGCTTGAATTTTTTATTAATGTACAGAATTTAGATATGTTGATCATGTGTTGAAGGGTTTTGAGTTCGTAAATTTACTGTCTGTTTTTGGGCCTTTGTCCATTTACCGTTACCGCTGTATAACGTGGCAGGTGTTAGCACTTAATTTGCTGATAGATATGATTGGGTCCATAAGTTAGCCCAGTCGCTTGAATGAATGCTCAACTATTTTAATTCGTTTGCGTGAATGTTGCATATACAGCCCTTCCTCTGATATCACGCTTGCGAATTGGAGTAAAATACGTATGTACACAGTGATGATGTGGGACGTGCTATTGGGAGTAAGTGGGTAGAGAATGGGAGGGGTATGAAACCTTAGCTCTTAGGTGCTGATTTCTAAGCTTTAAAGTCGGAATTTATTTTATAATATATTGGATTCAATTAATATCCTATAAAAAGTGCGAGCTACTAGTAGAACACGTAAAAGTTTTTATCAACACTTCTATAATATAAAAAATTGGGGATAAATTGGTTAACAATTTATCAATTTTTTTAAATGTGCTTATAGTTAGTATGAGTTAATTTGGTAATGTATAACAATTTAATCATATACTTTCCTAATTGATATTTATCATGAAGTAAATTATGAGTCTGGTAATATAAGTCCAAAAAATTTTCCACTTTTAACTACTTAAGTTAATTTCAATTTTATAAATAATTGAATTTGTACAAAAATTATAGATAAAAATTACTTTAATCATACTTGAACTCTCAAACGTCAATATGTATTTGATTCATCAATTTATTATGACAAAAACTATTTATTTAATTAAATTGTAAAATAAAGTTGACTTAGAAAAAAAAAATAATAAGTATCTAATGCTTACTTTTCGAAATGTAACTTTAGAATAATCATCTACATTCATGTAGTAGCTTGTATAAAAAATAAAAAATAAAAAAAAATAAGTTGAAGATATGTTGTTTAAGCTTTTGAATAATTAGTTTAATTTTTGCGTATGTTACTGTTAGATTTTCGTTGGGTGGTTAAGGCTGGAAACTGGTAAATGTAATTTAACAGGATCGCTTGATGTGATTTTGATACAATCAATTCGATATTTAAGTTAGTTGGATATTTAGAAAAGAGGAGGTGTATGTTATTAGATAGAGTGAAATAATTTAGAATCTTTTACTGATCATCTTCACCTAAGTACAACGAGCAAGCTCTTTGTGGAAAGAGATCTTGGAAAAAGGATTGCATCTTTTTAGGAGGGGGCACAAAGGGCTCTCTATGAAAGAAATGGAATAAGTGCCTATGTTTTGGTATAAGCGAGTTTCATAAGAAGAAGAAAGAGAAATCCTTACTTCCTGTAGTAGTTTTTTTCAAGATCTTTTCTTTGACTTTAGATCTTGTGGAGAGGATCTTAGGAATAAGCATTTGTCAACGTGGACTTTTCTTATCTGAACAAATTGTTCCCATCTAATCCGTTTTTAAACTTATAGACTAGGCGTAAGTGACAGACATGGGCTTAAGGGCTTAGTTTCCATGGGATTGGATGGAGATGAGAGCTTAGGAAATGTCTTCTATTAAGCTTAACCAGGCTCTTGAGAGCTTGATTTGGGCTTTGATGAGGTCATCCTTAAAACTAAGGGTATGTTTGAAAAATGATGAGGTTTTTTGAGCTCTAAAGAGATCTATTTGAGTTTTATGAGCTCAGCTCATGCTTTAAGGAGGTCAACTTGAGTTTAGATGTTTACATCTAAAATAACCTATCAACACTAGCTCCTTACTTTCATTAGTGATAGGTCATTACTAGATAAGTTAAATCAATAGTTGAGCAGCCTTGTCATGCTACTAACCTCACCTTTAAAGCTAGTGAGTTGGAACCTCCATTGAGGTAAGGTGATCGAGCACTTAAGTTGTCCAAACTAGATTAGACCTTGTGCTTTCAATGACTTTGAATAGGAGATAGCATAAGGTCTTAGCTCAGTTGGTATATTTAAGGATATATCATGTAGTGAGACTTACAAGTTACTTTCGGCTTTTACCTTTCCCCTTCTCTTGATCGAGCTATAAGCCTTTAATTTTAGAGTTGGCCAAGTGGAGCAATTTGAATTTGTTTTTAGGAGTTAGATTCAAGGTGTTGTGAAGACTTAATTTGATTTGTCTTTGTGTGCATTATCTTAAGCACATTAAACACATGGGACACATGTTAGTGGACTATTAGTGTAGTTAAGATCTTGCTAAGAGGATTTGAGCTATTTATTCCCTTAATGAGACACGTAATGGGATCTTGTTGGGGCTTATTATGTTGGTTGGCTTCCTGATAATTACCACTCGATTCTTGTATATGCTTATAACTAGGCAAAACCTTATACGAATTACTTTCTCAACTTTACATAACTTAGGGTTTCTCTTCAAGAATTTGGATTATCCTTCAATTCTTTAACTTTCTTGTATTAAGTTTCCACCTTTCTTATAAATCTTTGATCATTCAACTACGTGCTAGGTATGGATGTAATATCTTATGCTTCTTTTCGCATAGTTGAAGATGAAAGATTAGGAAAGTATGCCCATATCACAACTTCCTTCCCAACAATGACAACTTCTAGACCTTTAAGGGAAATGCTCAGTACGACAGTATTGATGAGTAATAATGTGAACAAGATTAGTGATAGATTGGTAGCAATTAGAAGGTTTCCATGGGATGTTTACGTAAACAATGGAGAGGATAGGAAACCTATAGTACCCTTATTTAGTGAAGTGAAGGTGAACAATGTATCTAATGGCGTGTGTAACAATCTTTTAGATGAAGATTTTGATAGTATTTGTGCATATTCTGATCAATTGTTCAATGGTTAAGTTTTACAAAAGCTTTTGAGAAGCATACAGGTTGCTTTGATTAAGGGAAAGTAGTTTTGCTTGTATTACAAGCACCTTGAATACATGCTTTAGGTTCGCTTAAGTGTCTTTTAGAAGGAATTCTTTAACCATCATAAAGTGAACTTGAGTCAGCATCTTAGTTCCACTTAAGGCTTTACGTTAGAAGTTCAGCTATAGAGCTACTCCCAAATTGTTTAGGTACTTTTATTGGCTAAAGCACTCAAATGATAGTTAGATTTTCTTATGAGCTAACTTTGTGGAAAACCATTTGAAGGGCTGACTTTGTCCATCAATGGGTGGAAGGAGAAGTTTTAGTGATTGAATCAAAGGTTGACATGGATTTCTATACAAATAAGGTTGAGTCGATCAAGGTGAATGCAATAAATTTAATGCCAAATGACAATGAGGTGACCAAGCATAATTTGGGCAAAATGGAGAAGAGAGGTCTATCTTTTAATGTTGAATGGGATGTATGCTGATTTCTAGGCATAGATGTGATTCTTAAGGAAGAGGAGAACAAAAGAGATGGTAAAGGTATTAATTATGATTTTTGCTATGTCAAGGTGGTCTTGCCACAAAAGAACTAATTGTTTAGTGACACTAGGAGAATTAGGTCCCTTAGGGGCTAGTCTCAACAAGGTACCTTGTTTGATTTCTTTTTGTTGCCTAGCTTCTAACTTGTGTCTATTGGTTTTGTAAAGATGAGGAAGTTTAAGATGTCTACTCTTAAGACAGTTACCATGGAGGCCGTAAAAGCCAAGGGAAGTAAAAACGTATCAATCAAGAAAAAAGTTCTATTGCTATTAGAGGAGAAACCTTTGATGATTAATGAAGCCAAAGAGGTTGGGATTGCCTAACTTAGTGAAGATTCTCATTTGAAATGAAAGCTACGACTGGTGATGAACCAAGATGTTGGGTGGTTGAAGAAGCATCCTTTAAAGTAAGCTATTGAGCAAATAAAGACTCAAATGGAGGATGTTATGCACATAATAAATAATGAACCTTTTAAAATTGATGCCTTTAGGTAGCTCATGCATTGAAAAAAAAGAGAAACATAGCTTAGTTAAGTTGAAGGAGAAGAGGCTTGATAGGCTCAATGCCTTGAAGTCTTCGTCCTGTACATAAACTCTTGAAGCTTGGGATCCAGTGTTCCACCCTCCATGGGACATGCGTGAGTGATAGGGGTCTTGATTGTAGTAACATAAGTAGTAAGCTTGTAAGAGGTTTTGTCTTATCCAAGGATAAGGATCTTCTAGAGCAGAACTTTAGCGACTTGACTTTGGGAGGTTTAAGAATCTTGTTTATGGAAAGGTATGTGATGTAAGCACAATCTTCTAAGCTCAATTATCTTGTCTTGATCTTTAACTTGATTAACTTCTCTCATAGTCATTTTAGGTGAGCTCATATGTTATGGAGATGTTTAAGTCATGGAGAGCCAATAAGGAGAAGATAGCTTAGGTAAAGTCTAATGGTGATACTTTAATAAAAAAGAAAAGAAAAGAGAAAAAGATCACTTATATTCTAAGGTTGACATTTTGTTGTATAGCTTGCAAGACGTAGAAAATGAGCTTATAAGGGTGCAAGAGGAGGCTTGATGGAAGGCAACTAAGGCCAATGATTTGTTGAAGACGGCCCAAGCCTGATGGGAAGGAGTTAAAAGTTAGAAAACACTAGTTAAAGGAAGAATTGGGACACCATTAGGCATATACAAACAAGCTGAGAGGCGAAGATGGTGAAATCTTGAGGGATGTTCATAAGGTCTTTAATGAAATTATGTGCATTTTGGAATAATGGAAGCTCTACCAAGGTGCTTTTTTGGAGTAGATAAGGGAAGAAAGACTTAGGGAAGGCTTATCCCAAGCATGACCTTAGCTTCCATGATTACCTTGGAATGCTCCTCGCTAAAGCAACAAAGCCTAAAGCTACTCAACATGATGACACCAATTTAATGCCAGTAATTGAGCACCTGAATAGGGAAGGCCATGTTCACGCTAACCTAACTAAGGAGGCTTTATCAATGTCAAGCTTTAGTCTTTTCGATGTGATTGATATCCCAAGGGAGATTATGTTGAAGGGGTCTGAGTTGACCCCAAAACTGGCTCAATCTCAAAATATGAATTGGAACCCTATATGTCCTAACCTTAAGTACCAAGATGATTAGAGGATTTCTCTTATTGCCCACTTCCTAATGCTATCCTTTCCTTTTATTTTTCTTGTATATAGTAGGTTGGAATTCCAACCTGGTTTTTGTAAGTGCCACTTAGCATCTAATAAAATGAAGAAATAATTTCTTTAAAGTGTTTGCTTTTGTTTTCTTCTTCTCGCTTGTTTGAAGCTTGTAGTATTTATTTCTTTCTTGTAACTTAGTGTTGTAATTTTATTCAATTGTTTTATGTTTATGGTCCTTAGTATCTATAATTATATTCGTAATATGTAATGCTTATGGGTGGTCCCGTAATCAGAGCAAATTGTAGTCAAAATTCATCGGAAGGTAGTATGGATTAAGGAATGTTATGTTCCTTTTGGGAATACCTTAAACAATGGTATCTCCATTTGTGATATGGGGTCCATCAAACTAGAGTTGATTGTATCGAACTTTCCTCTAAGTAAGAGTATCTAGGGTACCTTACCCTATTAGGAGTATCTCGGATTTAAAACTTTACTTTAGTTTGATGATGGTATCCTAGCTCAGTTAAGTGATCAAGAACTTTAAGTCCTTATCTAGAGCACCTCAAATTTTAGACTGAGCTTTGGTTTGATGTTGGTGTCCTAATATGTCGCCCTAATAAGTGGAATCATCTTGTTTAACTATGGGTTGTTTAGGAGATAATGGTTCCATTCATCTTAGGGAAGGCTAGGATTGAGAGACATTTAGGTATTCATTTGCCTAAAGAAGGATTGGGACTTAAGGCCATTTACCTTAAGTGAGATTGAACTAAATGGATGGGAGCGCAATCGCTTTGCTATGGGATGGTGCTTCAACATGTGGTGGTGTGAACATGAGTTGTACATTAATTCTTAACGAGGAAGAGGAGGAGGGTATTAGAGAAATATGAGCTTTTATTAATTATATTCAAGCATAAAAGATATAGAGTTATGGCTTAACTAATAACCCCATGGGGGGCTTCATTGTTATTTATGCCAAAGGTCATAGCTCACTCTTGTTGCTCCATTTGCCACTACTTGGTTAGTTGGTCTTCTTCCTTTACTCTTTGCTGCATGTACTCTTTCATCTATCCACACTTGATGGTATTTTGAATTGCATTTTTGAGTTTGTGACACTTGTCAGTATTGTGCCTTTTATCTTGATGGAAGTTACAATAATTGTTCGATTTCACTTGGCGGGCTTACTTTTCATCTTCTTTCACCAAGGCTGAATTTCTTTATTTTTGATCTTTAAGAGCATTTGCCTTCGAGGTCAGTTGAGGGATGTGGTTTCGCTTGGATCAGATTGTACACTTGCTTCATCCACTGTCTCCATCATGAGATGAACCTTTCTCATCTTTAAGACCAAACCAATCCTTTTTCTTGTTTCTTTTTTAACCTACATTGGTAAGACTTACTTAATGCCTTAATGATGTCTTCTATGCAAATGAACTTGGTAGACTTTTCATGAAATTCTTCAAAATTTTGTTGTTCATTCTTCACTAGTGGGATAAAGAAGGTGCTAACAGTCTTCATATTGAGGATTGCAAGGTATAGAGTTATGCATGTATCTACATTCGGGAATTTAAGCATAGTGACACTGAATGCGAGAGATATAATCCCTAATGGACTTATCTGATCATTACTTGATGAGGTTGAGCATAGATAAATCTTTGGTGGGCATCTTATTTGCCAAGAAATGGTTTTAGAATTGTGAGTTGAGTTCTTTGAAGGTGGATATGGATTTTAGGTTTTGATTATTAAATTAGATCTAAGTAGCTTTTCTTTTTTTATTTTTAATGTATACCTAGAAAGGCATTATAAGCAATTCTATTACTACAATTGTGCAAGTTCATCATGGAGTGGAGATAAGTAATGTGGTCATTAGGATCGGCTGTCCTATCATAAAACTCCATGATGAGGATCCTAGATTAGGGCAGCAGCAACAACTTATCTTGAATCTCTTTGGTGAAGGAAGATTGGCTAATAAAGAATGATTAGAAGAATCATTCTTCTAGTATTTGAGGTTGATGACCACCATGATATACTCCTCAATCTCATCTAATTTCCTATTAGCCAAGGAATAATGGAGTTGGCTTCGGAAGGCATGGTGTGGATGCTATAACTTAGGGTTAAAGCGGCTAATAAAGAATGACTAGAAGAATTGTTCTTCTAGTATTTAAGGTTGATGACCACCATGATATACTCCTCAGTCTCATCTAATTTCCTATCAGCCAAGGAATGATGGAGTTGGCTTTAGAAGGCGTAATGTGGTTGCTACAACTTAGAGTTAAAGCATGGCTATGAATAGCAATTGGTGCTATAAGCGAGACAATCAAGGTGTTTTTCTCAACTATTATTAGTAATGGTAGAGCGTTATTGTTAGAGACCTTATCCTCAAGCTATAGAAGGATGTCTTGCTACTCTCTTTTATTAAGCTTAATTTTTTACTTTTTATTTTCTTCTTATAACTTTTGACAAAGTTCCTCCAATCGAGCAAAATGCTTAAGAATGATTTGGTTAGTTCATGGAGCTTGATTCTGAGTTATGTTTCTAACATTTGGTTTGAGTTGTTGCTTAACTCTACTGGTGATGTCTTATTCGTTTGAATGGATTATGTATGATTATTTTGCCATTATGGTGATGGTTCTAAAGCAGATGGTGCCAAATGTTGTTGTTAGGTTTTCATTGGGGTGGTTGAGGTTAGAGGTAACCTGCAAAACTAGCAAGCATAAGGTAAGAGGACCATCAAATGTGGTGCCCCCTTTTGATCGCATCGATACAAGAAAAAGATAAGGTAATGAATCATAAGTCCTTTTCATATGCACTAATGTTTAGGGGTACGAGTCAAATTTCTCTAAGGAACTCGATTAACCCTTATCTAGATAAGAGAACTGTTAAACTCAATGTTTGGTTGCTTCAATACTTAAGTTAATAGGGTATTCAAGAAAGAGAGAGTAAGTGCGTAATACAAGTGAGAGAGTGAAAGTTGGAATCCCTTACCCTTGATCTTCACTTGGTGGTTATAGAAATGATAGATAAGCTATTTGTAGAAATAGATCATGATCTTGAGATCTTCTCTTTAACTTCAAATCTTGTAGAGAAGAACTCGAGGATAGGCATATACTAGCTAAGGAGTTTTCTTATTTGGTTGAATTATTCCCACTTAGTCTTCTTTTGAACCTATGGACTAAGCTGAAATAACATGGGCTTAAAGGCTTAGGTTCCATGGGACTAGAAGAGATATGTTGTCACGCTCCAAACAGGAAGAGTCATAATAGTCCCGTCGTAGAAACTAACCTAAGATTGAAGCTAACCTCACAATTATTATTGTAGATATAGTTTACATAAGGTGTACACAATTTAATCAGCTTGAAACATCCGTTCTGATACCTGTGAATAATCAAACCTGTAGTATAGCTTTATAAAATACCTATTTTATATAACCTGTTGTTTCATAATACAACAGTACTTACATAAGTATCTTACATCTAAAGTTATAATTTACAATTAAAATTTACCAAAAACCATAGGTTTTGCAGTCTGTTTACAATAAGTTAGAAAACTAGTGGGTGTCCTAAGGAATTCCTAGTTAGTTTCCTTAAAACTCAAAAGAAAATCAAAAGCCTAGATTCAGCAGATTCCTCATTCTTAACTTTCCTAACCAACAACATACTAACTTAGGGGTAATGGTATCTTAATATTATGATCTTCACTCGGTACCCATAAAAGAGTCATTGGGATGTGAATACGACTAGCTCAGTAAGTGGGATAGAGTCATAAGTGTATTAAACAATCACATATAAGGTTATTAATCACGATGAAATGTAATGCAACCAATCAATTGAAACATCGTATAATGTAATTTGGTCCATTGTGAAGCTAGAGAAATTACATCCACTCCAACTTGGATTGTGGAGTTTTATTGCAACTCAAATCAAACTAATATAAATCAAGTTAAGTTATTAATTATTAATAATATACGTAATTATATTATTATATATAATATATCATTTCAATTGTATCAAAACGTATTTTTAATCAATTAAATCACGTTTCAATTACTGTAAAGTTATTGTAATACGTAAATTCTCATAATATTATGGAGATATAGGTTATATTATTTAGGATTATTCGATTTTAGTAAAAATAGTATCGTTAGGTTTGTATAGACTTGGCGACACATATTACGGATTGTATTTCTAAAGATGACTCCTAAAAGGTAATTTTAGTTTCTAATATACATATGTGCTCCTATAACAATCATTATTTTATCACGTTCATTTTATATAAATAAGCTATATATTTCCTAAAATAGCTTAGTAACATTTGCAATTTATGGCCTTAACATATGAATACTAAATCAAAAAACAATTGACTCAATTTATGTAAAGTCGTTACATTATTCAACATAAAATAATATTCACGATATCACATTTTGACATTGGGAAAAGAAATTACATACTTGAAATTATTAATCAATTCCTCTTCAAAATAGTTATTAATTTTTGTCATAATTCACCACTTAAATTATACTTCGTACTCCCATATAAATCCAACTATAGGAGTGTCTTCAATGGAGGGTAGCTTTCCCTTATTCTTTTCGAGACTCCTAAGTTTAGATATGTATATACATATATATAATATTAAAGATATTCATATAATGACACAACTACCTAGATATATACGTATATTTATATTGCATGTCTGCAACGTTGTGCTCTCCATCCATTGTCCTAAATTTTGATGGTGGTTTTCCTTTATTAAGGCATTAGGAGGTGGTGGACATTTAACTGTCCATTGAGAATTCAAACAACATGTCAATATAATATAATATATATATGTATGCACAATTACTCACAACTTATTTTTGGTATATTGTGTCAATATTTGTATACAATATAAGTGAGCTCTAAATGTAATTAATTAAATGCTATTTATGGTTAAACATCTAATTTATGAAATCACATTTAAAGTTTGGAATGTCATCGTAAGAATTATATTTTACACAAACATTATGAGTTATCTACCTCATCATATATGTATCCAAAAGCACTTATTATACATATTATTTGTACACAAGTAACAATATAAAATGTCAAATGATTTCATGACCATTTATACGTTAAGCTAGAGTTAAGACGGGACTTATCTTAGTTTTGCTCCTAACTTCAAAAGAAATTTGATTACAAGAGTATCATCAATGGTCTTCTTTTTTTATTTCTTTCTTCTTCTTCTTCTTTTTTTGTGGTGGAGAATATCTTATATACTTTTGTTGGAGTCTTCAAGTTAATTATAGACTAAACAATGAAATATATATACATATATATATATATATATATATATATATATATCACCTCGTCCTCCGATTCCCTTATCATCCTATTGAGCTACATATGTAAGCATTATTACTCGATAAAATATATAACATGTAAATATCTTAATCTTAGTTGCAACTTTAGAAAAACACCTTTCTCACTTCCATTATGGTATGCTAATATATGATATGTAGCAGTGGGGAACTACTTGAAGACCACACAACTATGGTTGTGGATAATTTTATATGTGCAAGACTTAAATGGCGACAAGAATATCAAGTGCAGTACTATTCTCACAAATGCAAAATAAATAAAATAAAATATTAGCATTATATGGCAGTGAGAAAAACTTATTGAAAAAGGGTTTAGAATTACGGCTATTACATATTGTTTTCATTGATGGTAATTCGGTTTAGTTTTATGTAACTCTTCAAGTGTAATTTTATGTTGATTTAACAAAAGTGAAAACTTTATAATGCACTTCAAAATCAGTAGATTATCATATTATACATCTAATCTCAATCTTATACTTTTAAGGTGATTAAGTTTTACCTGATAAACTTTTAACTTAAACATAAAGTTTAGGCTCAATCAAATAACTTTTTCCAAAGGCCTTAAATCTAGTCTTGATTGTCATAAATATAATTTTAGGGGCTCACATTTCCACCCCCCTTAAGAATGTTTTGCCCTCAAAACTTTAATTCTAAACATATAATTACTTATTGATAAAAACTATTATTTATCTTTTTCTTTGAAGAGTTTTAAGTAAGGATTTTGCATCGCTGAAAGAAGTATAAAATGAGGTTAAAAAACAAACATTGGTAATTACTTAATTTAATACATTTATAAACATTGGAGAGGGGGGCAAATTAGTTGTGACCATTCTAATGACTTTCTGTGCTCTTCCAACGAACGGGTGTTGTCAACTAGCTTTAGGGGATTAGGTTACTTGGATTGATGGTCGCTTACATTAGTCTCGTCAATTAGCTGCATATTCCTATGAGGGTTAGATTGCTCACTAAGATTTAAGAGTCTTTTTTTAATCTTTATTTGGCTTGTTCAAATCTTAAAATGATTTTGCAAGAATTTTGGTGTTAAGATAAGACTTGAGTGACACAAAAAATTTAGAATGGATTTTTAAGTGGTTTTCTTTGTACATCACTAGATAAATGTTGAGATTTTTAATGTACATTAGAAATCTTAGAATGGATATAGAGCATGAGATAGAAGTAGAGTGGATCTAAAGGGGAGAGGGGGATAGTTAGGAGAGAATATGCTTGGATTTTAGCTTATGTTTGGATGATATGAAGAGATCTCACTTAGATTTTGCTTGAATCATTTGGTCTTGCTAGATTATGTTATGTCATTCATGATGCAAATGGAAGGTTATAAGACCCATAGGTAGGGAGCCTTTTAAATGCGAGGAGAGGGGAAGAATAATAGGTTAGGCTTGGGCTTAGTTTCCCTTAATTGGTCCAATTTAGGAGTTAGGCCTAGTTGGTTAATGTAACATGAAATTAGATGGAGTTATGGTAGTCAAATTCAAGAAAATGGAAAAACAAAAATGGGTTAAGGCCTTGCTTTTGGGTGGTGCCCCCATCTTTGATTAGCCTAAATTATTTTGTTTACTTGAATACATGGTGACTTCTTGTTTACTAAATGAAGTAGAATAATTAATTTAGATATATTTTAAACACTTTTTAAGTTGTAAGCACTGAGATTTAGCCATAACCAAAGGTTTCTAAGCTTAGTGGGTCTAAACTTATTTTTCGATTTTTTCTTTTTTATGTATGCGATTGGATTTTATATGTGAAATCTCATAGTTAAGTATTTCACATGGATTGTAGGAGGTTATGGTATTGATTTATAAGGTTATGGTTGTAAACACCTTATTAACATAAGTTTGAAACTTTTGGCCTAAATAGTTGAAATGAGTCTATTAGTATTTGTTGGCTTAACTATTCATTACTTTTGGTTTAGAGTATTACAAATGGTATCAGAGTAGATCTCTTGCCAATAGATAGATGATTTAGATAAGGCTCTAGTTTAGAGAAAAGGTTTGAGGAAGACAAGGAGTGCCACTAGAGTGTAACTCCTTACATGCTTCCAAGATAACCAATAGAT
This sequence comes from Lumnitzera littorea, assembly GCA_024138015.1. NCBI lineage: Eukaryota > Viridiplantae > Streptophyta > Magnoliopsida > Myrtales > Combretaceae > Lumnitzera > Lumnitzera littorea. The sequence continues at coordinate 38,096,745 of JAMXBB010000008.1, forward strand.
AATAGGTAGTCCAAATTGTACATTGAAAAAGGGAAAAGATTTGGGCTCAATTGTAAGGTCTTATGACAAGAACATCACATGTTTTAGGGGGTAAGGAGAGATTGTGAAACCCTATGGTTAAATATCTCATATAAATTGTGTAAGGTTGTGGTATTAGTTTATAAAGTTATAGTTGTAAATACCTTGTCAACACAAGCTTGAAACTTTTGGGCTAAGTCGTTGAAATGGACCCATTAATGTTTGTTACTTTGTTATTTACTGTTTTTGGCTTAAGGTGTTATATTATATCTAAAAATCTCGAGTATTATAAGGTATTTTCATGGGGTAGGTATAAGATACCTTAAAATTGCTCCCTAGATATCTAAGAGTATAGGTTTTAAGTAGGTATAAAGTATTGAGATATTGTACTATACTTGATTTTCAAAAAATTGGATCTATAACCGACTCTACAACCTTTCATAATTACCTAAAACCTACTCGATCATATGAGGTATAGTTGGTTCTATAGACTGACAAGATTGCCATTTATAAATGTCTCATTTTCGCCCCCTTTTTTTTCTTTTAAATAAGGAAAAGGGTCCTAACATAAAAAAAATACAAAATACAAAAAAAATAAAATAAAAAACACTAAAAATACAAAAAATTTTCAAAAATTAGAAAAAAAAGAAGAGGAGATTGCACAAAAAAAAAAATAATAAAAAAAATAAAACAAAAATAGAAAAAATAGAGCTTTTAGGAAAATAGATTTAAATTTGAGTTAGGTTCAATAGATTTTGATTAGTTCATTTTTCATTTAGGTAGCTCTTTATTTTATATGGCTACATAGCTTAAGTACAATTTATTTATATTAAGTGTCTAAGTACAGGCTAATGGCTTAACTGGTTAAGTACTTAGTCTTGTAAAGGAAGGAAGTGTGAAGTTTTAGATTCAAACCTTACTAAGCATATATATGCCTTTTTCTTTTTTTAACAATTGTTGGGAGCTATGTGTCATGTCAAGATAGGTGGCAGTATCTCGTTGGGCCATATGGTTGATGTAGCACTCATATGGTGCTAAGTCAGCATCATCCCTTTCCTCTCGAACTTTTCGAGAAAACAAGCAAAAAAGAAAAGAAAATAGTTAGATTTTTAGAACTTGAAATTGGCCATTGATTCTTATTAAATCCTTATTCATTTGGAGTAGATTTAATAAAATCTTGACTAACGCAATATTAAAATTGCCAAATCTCAAAACGATATTATTAAATCTCTTAAGATGAGGACTTGTTGAAGATTCATCAATATCTGTGTTTGATTTAAGTTAATCTAAAGCAAGCCATGAAGATTCACTTTGATTCTATAAAAGCTAATCCCATACTAACAACATGAAGGGGGATTTCGATCATCAAATACAGCCTACCGAACAACCCCTTTATGACTCAGCCAACATCTACATTCACCCCAACCCTTGTTGCACAATAAACACACAATAGTACCCAATGTAGCACTCCTTCATATGACTCAACCCATCATCAGACCCTCCTTCTCTTTCATCCCTAGTAGCACTCTCCACAACCCAACCATAGTTAACTTGTTGCTACGCATGTACTATACTATGTTGCCTAAACTCAAAACCAAAACACTACACTCACAACCTACTACAGCGCTTACTACTGTGCTCCAACACAACGCTACACTATAGCACGACCATAACATTCGATCCCAATTGTAACAGTAAGCAACTTACTATCCTTCTCACCCACTTTACAAGCCCCATGTGCACGATAGCTCTCTTACTTGACCTTTCTCCCTTGACCAACCATTGATTGTGACCCACATTCTCAAACCAACTCTCATAAGCACCATAACAATGTGCCAAACCTTAAAGAACCACTGCTACATGATCTATCCTCGTGCACCAACATCCATGAATAACACCCATCATTACATGTACACCTAAGAATTATTGGTGGCTAAACACAAAAGACACCCAAACCACTACCTACAACCATCACACTATCATTAAAGCTCCTATTGCCAATCAAAATCTCAAGACGATGTTGTTCCCCATTTGAATAGGCGTACAAAAATTGCTTGGAGACATTGACTTTAGGCCTTACTTCTTCCTTCATTAGTCTAGACCACCTACTTTGGACTGACCCGACCTAAATGAGCCACCGACCCAAATCCTCTTGACAAACCTGTGTATAAGTTTTGAACCAAATCTTGCCTCCGTCTTATTTTTATCCTTTCTCTTTATTGTTGATAATTTCTTTTATGTTATCTAATTTTTTTTAAAGCTTTATCACTTAGAAGAAGTATTGTTCAAGGAAAGAAAAAAATAATAATTTAATTGACTCTTTCAAAATTAGGATCTCTTTTAGATTTTTCAAAAAGTAAAAACCCCAAATTAAGACTCTTTCCTAGTTTTTTTTTTTTTTATAAATAAAATAAATGGATTAAAACATAAACTCAATGGATTTTTAGAATTAAAACAAATTAACACACTAAAGTTTTCAAAACAAATTATGTAAAGTATGATCTCAATTAGAAGGTATGTAAGCACCTATGAGATAATTTATAATAGAATTTTTTTAATTTTCCCTTTGTAAATATTTTTTTTATAAATAAATTTAATTTTCTTTATTTATGAATACAAAATTGTTGTTTCAGGGTATTTTGAAATATAAAACCAAATGTGGAAGGTTAAAAGTGATATCTATTAAGGTCCAATAGGTTAGACGCCAAATTCAAATCTTTGGTTTTTTATTTAAAAAAAAATAATCATTTTCAAAATTGGTTTTCATACAATCTAGTAGCTAGGTTAAAATTGTCACATCTCGGTATAGCACAGAAAGTACCATCACACAAGAATACCTATTTATACTCAACAAAAGTTCTATTTATAACTAAGGAATATTACAACGGAGTTCAACTTTATACCTATTCATATAAAAGGTACATCCGTCAAACTTATTCAAACTTAAAATAAAATATTTTTTTTCTTCATATATATAGATCCTTTATAGAAATAAGAACAAAATATTACAAGACTCCTTCAAAAGTGGTTAACTCCGTCTTAAGCGCTTTCAAAAGACTTTTCCTCTCTAGTTGATGTTGCCTTGTCAATTTTCTTTGTAACTTGAGGATACACAAGTATCTCTTGAACTCTTTATGAGCTAAGTAAGTAGATAAAACAAAATACAGAATAAGCACAATACATATTTACCTAGATCGATACCATAAGCTATTCAATTTCATAATCCAAGTTACCAATACAAACTATTTATGTAAGAAGTTAGCGCCATGCTCATGTACGTGACATGTATTGGCACCGATATTCCATACTTTTCCAATTCTTTATTCGGTTAGTCCACATACCCAGGCATCTGGATACTATGTTCAAGAACTTAGGGCAATAAGGAGCTGCTTGAGAGTATGACCCTTAACAAAAAACCACTTATTGTGATTTGAAAATCCAACATGTAGTCAGTTACACATCATAGCCAAAATAAGTTGAGCAATGCAGTTTTATATGCTCAAAAGCCAACTCATTAGTTTTGAAGCTTTTAGAAACTCGACCCATAGGTTCTTTCGTACCGTGCCATGCCATGAATGTAGTGAATAGTACAATAGCTTAATATTAAGCACGAATCTTAAGTTCCACATGATAAAAATTCAACTATCTCAACTTCAGCTTTATTTCTCAACTTTATATTACATTCCTTTACATAAGGTTCACTTGGGCGAATACCCTAAAGAACAGTTTAGTTTCTAAGTTTTCTAAACAGATTTACATATCGATGAATCAATCATATACAAGAAAACATTTTACTTTTTCAACACATAGTCAATAGAATTAGGTGTCTAATCAATCCAGCACGTCATTACAATTCACAACACAACTGACTCTAAGTTAAGTAGACATAGGTCTACTTGCATGAAAACAGAAATATTCACTTATTTAAGCTTGATAGTAGCGTAAAATCCTAAGCTTCACAATATGGTTTTTCCTCACTTATCATACCTAGGAAAGTACACACAAACCCCAAGTCAACTATGAGGTGATACTAAGTTCTTATGCATTTTCACTGTTGCATTTGTAAGCTTATTTCGATTGTATCTTATTCATTTCTTGTTTGATTTTAATAAACTTTATATCGTTAAAATCGTTATTTTGAGTACTCTTAAGATATCTTAAGAATCATGATTAATTAATATTGTCAAATGTCCAAAAATACGCTTTCATATTATCGATTCGACCGTACGTTAATATAACTTCATAGTTAACTCAAATAAATCCTAAATCTAAATTAATAATCCTAAAATTACTCATTTTCTAAGCTAGTTAGCATTCATTATGTACTCAAAAATACTAATCCTTTACATATTTAACAAATATCATATTTGTACTAATTACTATATCATATTTTAGGTTAATATATAGTTTTATATTATGAAAATACATAATAAATAGTATATAGACTCGATTAATTTCACAAAAAGCCCTATAGACTCACAAAAATATGTAGTTTAATTATTTACTACGAATTATACTAAACTAACTATTATTTATTTTTATGAAAATAGTGATTTTAATTCAAAATATGTAAAAGTCGAACAAATAGGTGAATTTAATCACAAGATAAAATTGAAGTGTCCCAAACATCATTATGAACTTTCAAAAATCATAATACATAGGGCTTATACTTTGATTTTGTTAAAAACTAATTAATTCAATAAAACAACGAAATTGCCAATTTTATTCAAAATAATTGCAATAAATAGTAAAAATAATTATTTTAAAAAATTATTATTACTAAAATTAAATACATATATTAGGTATGTCACATACAAATTTTCAACTTGAAAGAACATTAGTTAATATTTTTAAAATTTAATTCAATTTTCATCTAAATAGAGCCATTTCATAAGAACCTTATATTTCTAATAATTATTTCACTAAAATAAAATTATTATCTTAATCTACACATAAAATAACATCAAAAAATCAAGTTTCATAATTAAATAACATCATTTATTATTTTTACAAAATTTACAAATTTTCAGCCAAAAATTTCGTTCACTTAAACTAGTCGCCTTCGGTTAGTCTCTGACCACCTAACTTTGTCGGATCACCTCCTCTAGTGGTGCTTTCCTTGAACCCAAATGGCTACCACAATAGGACTCTTATAACTCTTTGAATCGGCTTGATCAGATTCCATGCTCTGTTTTTACTTTAATTTTCTTTTTTTTTTCTAATTTTTTTCAAAATTTTCTTGAGTGTTTTTCTTTTATTTTTAGACTTGTAAAATGTGTTTTTAAAGTGTGCATGTCTTATTTATATTTTCCAAATATATTAGGATTAATAAAATTTTGATATGTGGATTACACATGTCATTTTCTTAATTTTTCAATGCATGAGATATCATTTTCTTATTATTTTCCTTTTGGCTCATCAATTCAAATTGATCATTGGCTGCCACATCATAGGATGACTTATCCTTTCAATTTTTTATTACTTTTCCATTTTTTTATGTTAATTTACCTTATTTTAATAATAATTTATTATTATGTATGTGTATTTAATATAGATAATGTATATTCTATGTAAATACATGTATATTACATATAATTTATGATTTTAATAAGTTAAATAACTTATCTTTAATATTTCGTTATATCTAAATACTCAAATTTCATGTTTTTGATATTTATCGACTTTGACGATAAATTGATGTTTTTTTAAATTAATATTTTTATATAGCTTATTTTGAGAAATTGACTTTAGTTGAATTACTTTATCTAACTTTTCTAACCTTATTGTAATGTTTGAAATCAAACAAATATTATAGCTTGTCGTCTTAAATTTAGGGGCTCGGATTTTAAGGTAATCGTATAGGCTAGAAATTCTAAAGTATTACAAAAATCAATCCACTCAATTGGTTTTAATCTAATCATTTTCTTAACCTCAATCAGGTGGTGACTCTAATTTCTTTTCAAATTTAAAGAAAACTTATTTTTCTTAATTCTTAGTTAATGATCTATATTAAATGAGTATATGATTTAATGTAGATCAAGTTAAGAAAAATAAAAAATCGAAAAATCAAGCTCAATAGCTTGGTGACTCTACTAAGGATATTAAGAGGGCAAGCTACTTCAATATTCCAAAGTTAGGCTTGTTTTTTAAAATACCCAAGTTAATTTCAAAATTTTTCATGTAAATATTTTGTTTTAGCTTACTTATGGGGTTCATTTAGGGGTCTTTCTTTTTTTGAATCATATATGTGATAGACACGGTTAAAACTAGGCCATCCTAAGACCTTAGAAAGGAGGCCATTGTATAAGTTTCAGATGTTGTGGGATAATCATTTTCCACGGTTGATCAAGCTACTTTACTTAATCTTCGATGTGATCAATGAATCGATTTTTTTTTTTGAAAACGTATGAGGTCATAGAACTTAAAGATCTTTGGAACCACCTAGATTGCACACACTCTTATCTAGTCGAATTAGTAATTGTAATTAGTGGTAAGTGAACCTCAGCATCATCTTGTGAGTCATATGAAGGTTAGTATTGAGTCATCTTAGGTGATGATGTGCTTAGGAGCTCAATTATCACTAGAACTTATTATAGGAGATGAGAATCAAATGAGTCCTTTGAAGTATCGAAGAAAATAGCATGGTAAGGTTGGCGAACTCAATGCAGTAGTTGGCATGAAGCTGCTTGGAGAATATGACTCACCTACAAATACAACACGACTCAGTACTTCACTTAATGTAACGCATAAGCTAATACTAAGGTCCACCCACCACTAATCTTAAGCTACTCGACAAGATTAGATAAGAATGTATGAAAATAGACTTAGAAAGGAATATCTCATAAGAATAAGTATATTCAATATTTATGTGGAATGTTAGATAATTTTAGCTACAAGGAGAAGCGACTATTTATAGTAAGTCTCTAGGATAACATTACAAATAAAGAAAATTACAAAAAAAGGTATCTACTAAAGAGATTCCTAGTATATGCAAAAAGGGGTAAATATGACAAATAATAAAGAAGGAGAAATAGTACAGTGTCGGGAGAAAGGATAAGCGGCAATGAGATATTGGTTCCGTACTAGCAGCAAATGTAAGCGTTGCCGTGTAAAGTAATAGAGATAGTAGGTTAAAGAGGAGGGACAGTTGTAAAGGGGATATCATCATTCGGCAACTAGGCTTTGACACTTGGCACCTAGGCCTCGGCATTTGGCGGATAATGTTCGGTACTTGGAGTCTAACGAAGTAGAGTATAGCTGAGTTGAGCCCTCAAGGAATTCTTCCACCATTCTCTTATAAATTGTGCCTCATCATTAGCAACTTGATCAAAGGGAATTCTTCGAGCAAGTGACTAAAGGCCTTGGAGGCGCATGTAGGTGAGAGGACTAGTGGTCAACAATCCATCAAGTGAGTTGTAGTGTATCATATCTACAACTTGTCGCTTTAGGGTTGCTACTATTCTATTTATCCCTCTCTGTTTTCTTTACTCAATAAAGGACCCATTACTTTCGTAGTAAGTCTTAGTGATTACTCAACTCTTAAGCACACCACTAAGTAACTTGAAGTTCTATGAGCACTGTTTATTTGCTCAGTAGAACCATGTCAATTTTGCTGAAGTAGAACATAGGATTAAGGCGTCCTTGGATTACACCCATTTTGATCTTTTAGGGCTTACTCCAATTGCTTTTTTTAAGTAGTGCTATAATTTCCTTACATTCGTAGATGCCTTTCCCAAGAAACTTTGGATCCAATTTCTACAAAATAAATCCGATCTTTTTCAAATCTTTAAAGGGTGAAAGAAAATGACTGAAAAGTAAATTAAAATGTTTGTGAAAAGGCTCATAATAGAGAATGGCCTCAAATTTATACACATTAAATTTAATCATTATTTTGCTTGTCATAGGATTGTTGGCCATAAGCCCATTATCGTAAAATGAAGTTACAAAAAGGATGAATAGAACATTGTAAGAGAAGGTAAGGTGCATGTTGTCTAATGTTAGTCTAAATAAAGAATTATGAGTAGATGTAGTCTAGACTACCTTTCATCTTGTAAACCATTCTCCTTATTTGGCACTTAATGGAAAGACTCTTCAATAGGTCTGGTCCATCATACCTAAGTATTCAAATCTAAGAATATTTGGTTATCTTGCTTATGCTCATGAATGTGGAGAAGCTTGATGCTTACTTGTTGAAATGCATTTTTATTAGGTATATCATAGGGGTTAAGGGCGTCAATTTATATAATATGGAGATCTAGAACTGTATTATAACATTTTGAGCTTTAGCAACCTATAATCTAAAGTTAACCTAATAGTGTACATGAAAAGGTAAAGGTGCTTATCTCTATGACATCATTACCTAGTAGTTGATCTTCAATTTTAGGTTAAAATAAAAATCAAATAGATATTCTTAATACATCTGAGAATCCTTTAGTAGCCTGTGATAAACTGAGACGACAAATTAGACTACTAACTTGGTTTAATCATTTGGTGGCTTATGTGCTTGGTGCATAGATGAGATTGAGTGTGATAATCCTATTTCCTATTAGGAGGCTATTAGAGCCTTAGAATTTGATAAGTGGCTCATTGCCATGTAGGAAGAGATGGAGTTATTTCATAAGAAGGGCACATGACAGCTTGTACCACCTTCAATTGGTAAGAAAATAGTTGGCTATAAGTAGGCATTCAAGAAAAAAGAAGGAGCTAATCCCAATGGTACCCAGTATATAATACACTTTGTAACAAAGGGCTATAGTTAGGTGGAAGGTATAGATTACACTAATATTTTCTTACCTACTGTTAAGTATACCATCATTTGTGCTTCATTATTTACTGTAGCTATGTAGAATTTAAAACTTGTGCAAATAGATGTTAAGATAATATTTCTTGATGCCTAATGGTGAGTTGGGGGAAGAGATATTATGAGTCAACTTGAGGGTTTTATAATTGAAGGGAAGGAGGATCATGTTTGTTTGCTTAAAAAATTCCTTGTACAAACTTAAGAAATCCTTAAGGAAATGGTTAGTATAGGTGATTTGATGGCTTAATCAAGAGCATTGAGTTTGTTAGGAGTAGTTTAACATTTATCTCAACTTTCAAAACTCGTTAGTGGGTTTTCTATTTATTTGCTTTTGTTTGATGATGATATGTTGATAGTAGTGTCATATATAGTGGAAAAATTTTAGGTATGGGAATTTATAGTACAAAGGTTTGGGAAATATGTGGTTGTCTTAGCAACATTACATTTAGAAAGTTTTTGAGCATTTTAGCATGTTAGATGCAAAACTAGTCATCACATAATTAGTTGCTCATTTTAAACTTTCTGCAGCCACATCGCAATAGTCTAAGAATGAATTTAGGCATATAACTAAAGTTCCTTACTTTAGCATAGTAAGCAACTTAATGTATGCAATTGTTTATACTCGTCTAGATTTGTCATTTACATGGTTGTGAGTTGATACATAGGTAATCTTAGTAAACTTCATTTGCATTGAATGATATTAATCTAGAGATATTTGAAAGGAGCTAGTGATGCATGTTAGAGTTTCGAAGGAGGGCCTACGAGGTATGTTGATTATGATTTCTCTAGTGATTTGGATAGAAGATAATCTCTTATCGGTTATGTTTTCTTGCTAGGAGATTGTGTTGTGACCTAAAAGGCTTCATTGTAGCTAATTGTAACTTTATATACTATAGGGGCCAAATATATGGTAGTGATTGAAGCGGTCAAGAAGGAATTTTGGTTAAAGAGTTTATAATTTGAGTTTAGATCTTCGTTTATAGTACTATTACATTTTGTGATAGTCATAGTATAATCCATCTCAATAAGGATCCCATACATCACGATCATACCAAACATATTGATGTGTGTTATCATTTTATTAAGGATACTGTGAGTAGGGGTGATACTCAAGTGAAAAAGGTTGGTACCTATAGTTATCCAATAGGCATGTTAATGAAGATGCTTATTGGTGACAAGTTCAGCTTGTGTGTAAACTCAATTTTCATTTTGAGAAGATTTACTTAAGCCGTTGTGGCTTATTCAATACATTCATTACTATTAATGATGGGATGGGTATAGGGTATTGTAGAACCCATGCCTCATATCTATGTATAAAAGTTTTAGGGTATGTATGCAGTATTGAGACATTATGTCCGTATCTTACCTTATAAGAATAAGTTCCAAAAAATTGTATTTGAAACCATTTATGACAATCATGCCCCGTTCACTTAGGAGAAATTAGAATTGTATTTCCTCTTTAATCTTTATTACAATGTTCATTTTGTTTTTTGCCTTTGAATCCTAATTTCGTATAAATTCTTATTACTTAGGATTCTTTAGTTCAACTAAAGAATTATAATTTCTTATTAAATTTCATATCTTTCTAAAAGATGATCTCATCTTAATTTAATGATCATCACCATCATTGTTGTTGCTACCACTGACCACCACCACTATCGCCACTACTGCCACTGCTATTGCCCCGCTACTATCAACCACTACTGTTACCTACAAATATTGCTGCCGTTGCCAATGATGACCACTACCGCCACCATCATTGACGTTGTCAGTGCCATTAACGTTGTCATAGTCGTTGCTGTCTATTACTTTAGAATTGGTTGAGAAAGAAGATTGATCGATGGTAATGTAGTTATTAATGTTCTATCGTGTGTTTATTATTAAATTACTTATAAATCTAACTAAATAAAGAAATAGATATATACATCTTTATTATATTTCTTATGAATTATAATTCTATTCTCCTTTCATTTCATTTACAACCTGTTTATTTTACTGAATGAAATGAGAGAGAAATGTAATTGGAATTTTTAAGGAATGGAATAAGGGTGTAATACTTATTACGTTGTTTAGTTGGATTAATAAACGACTTAAAAATAGATACATAATAGAACTTTAATAACTAAATTACCCTTGATTCGTTTTCTTTCTTAAGTAATTCTAAAATAATAGGTGGTAGTAGTGGAAATCGATTGCAGGAGCGGAGGCGGTAGTAATAGTTGATGGCGATTGCGATTGCGATTGCAAGCGGTGATGATGGTATGAGGCAGTAGTTGTGGCGGCTTAGAGGAGGGTAAGGGTAGTTACACTTGTGGTGATAACATCAATGGTGATGATGATAGCGGTGGTCAGAGTTGGTGGCGGTGGTGGCGATGGCGATGGCGACAATGGTGATGATAGGTGATGGTGGTGGCAGTAAGGTAATAGTAATGGTGTTGGTGGCGATGATGGTGACGATGACGATAGGTGGTGGTGGTCGGTAGTTAGTAATAGTGGTTGAGGTGGTGGCGACGGCGGCGGCGGCGGCGATGACTATAATGGCAATTGGTAGTGATGGTGGTGGTAGTGATGGCAATGGTGGTAGTGATGGTTATCATTAAATTGATATGAGTTTACTTTCAGAAAAAAAAATGTAAAATTTTGTGAGAAATCATGATTTTTTTATTGATTATGATTCAGAAACAAAAAACCAAATGAATGTTGTAATAAGGAACAATGAACCTTTTAAGTGAACGAAGTATCGATAATGTAAACGAACTACTAGAAATATTGAATAAGGTATAAAAGGTCTATACATGACATTCAACATCTACTTGAAACATAAAAAATCTTTGAAGTTATTAATATCAAGATACTATTTGGGGGAAAAGAAAAAAGAAAAAATATCAAGATTCAAGACACACTTAAAAAAAAAGAAAAAAGGGAAAAATCTTATAAGCCTTTCTCCTTTTTCGAACAAAAATCTTTGAGTTAAATGCAACCTGAAAGAACAACACAGGATATTGCGATTAGTCTACCATACAATCAACTATACCATTCCCATCGCTAGCACTGCCAGTGACGCGTTTCTTATATGGTAGTCCTCCATTTTCACCGCCAAGTCCAAGGAATCCTTCTTCCACATCATCGCGTCTTTCTCTCTCTCTCTCCCTCCCTCTCTTTCCGTCTCTCTCCTCATTTTTTCCTTGCAGATCAAGTCGCGGGTCCCTCCACTCTCAACAACGTCTCTCTCTCTCTCTCTAGTCGCACGCTTACACTCTTCAGTCGCCATTCACACGGTACCAAGTCAGATTCAATTCCTCTCTCTGTCCCGATCTAAATCCTCAAAGATCCCTTGAACCCCTAACCCTAACCCTATAATATGGAGGGTTAAATAACTTAAATTAATCCACCGGATCACCACCACAATCCCCCCCGCCCCCCACCCAACCCCCCGCACCCCCATGGGCCACCTCAGCCTCCCTGCATCCAAGCGCAACCCCCGTCAATGGCGCCTCCTCGACATAGTAACCGCCGCCTTATTCGCCATCGTCTTCCTCTTCTTTCTCCTCGTTTTCACTCCCTTAGGTGACTCCCTCGCAGCTTCCGGCCGCCAATCGCTCCTCCTCTCCTCACGGGATCACCACCGCCTTGTCACCGCTGTCGAATTGGGGAAGCTCTATCCAGGACGTATTGAAACTTGCCCCGTGGATTACGTCGATTACTTGCCTTGTGAAGATCCTAAACTCAATAGTCAGCTTAGTAGGGAAATGAATTATTACAGGGAGAGGCATTGTCCGGATCCTGCGGAAACAGTTTTGTGCTTGGTGCCACCACCCGATGGGTACCGGATCCCAGTCCCATGGCCCGAAAGCTTGGATAAGGTAGAATAAAGCTTTGGCCTGATATGTGTATTTACCCATATATGATGGATATTTAATGCCAGAGGCAGTTTTTATTAAAGTTTGATACTTTGTGTATTTGCTTAACTAAATGAGTTGACAGTGTTATGAGAATTTTGTATCTTGTGGGAAGTTAGTTATCATACAATACTTAGATTCGTGATTTGTTTGTTGGTTACAAGCTGTGGTAGATTGTGATCTGAGGGTTTATTGCCTAGCAGAATTGGTCGTGATGATTTGGAGTGAAATGCGGTGTTTGGGGATTAGAGCAATATACACAATGGAGCTATTAAGACCATTTTGTAGGTGCTTGTTCGTATTAACTATCAATACAAATAACATATGGCATTTGATTGTGTCATAAAATGTGCGTTGAAATGAGCATACTTCATAGCTTTTGAATCTGTTATTGTCTCTGATAAACTAAAATGATATATTTTACTTTGTTTGGTTGTTTACAACCGGGCATTTAGATTTTTCACTTTTTATTGTAGATATGGCGAAGCAACATGCCACATGATAAAATTGCTGATAGGAAAGGTCATCAAGGATGGATGAAGAAGGAAGGTCACTACTTTGTATTTCCAGGTGGTGGGACGATGTTCCCTGAGGGAGCAGGACACTACATTGAAAAACTCAAGCAGTATATTCCTATAGCTGGTGGAACTTTAAGGACTGCCCTTGATATGGGATGTGGGGTAGGAATCGTAATTAAGTTCCTTTTCTTAGCTGTCTCTTGATGATTGTGCTGCTGGGTTAGTTGACATGATTTGTTTGTTTTAGGTAGCCAGTTTTGGGGGATCTCTTATATCTGAAGGCATTCTGACCATGTCATTTGCTCCAAGAGATTCACACAAAGCACAGATACAGTTTGCACTTGAGAGAGGAATACCAGCATTTGTTGCCATGCTTGGCACTCGGAGGCTTCCATTTCCTGCATTTACCTTTGATATTGTCCACTGCTCTCGATGTCTTATCCCATTTACAGCTTATAGTGAGTTCTTCTTGACTCTCTCATTTCCGTCTGCCAAATTTGTGGCTCCCTCCTGTGAGCCTTTGTTAATGGGGGACAAATTTTATTTGCAGATGCCACATACTTCATTGAGATGGACCGGTTACTCCGCCAAGGTGGATACATAGTCATATCTGGGCCTCCAGTGCAGTGGGCTAAACAAGACAAAGAATGGGCAGATCTCCAGGCTGTGGCCAGAGCATTGTGTTATGATCTGATTGCTGTGGATGGAAACACTGTTGTCTGGAAAAAGCCTGTTGGAGATTCATGTCTTCCCAATCGAAACGAATTTGGACTTGAATTGTGCAATGAATCTGATGATCCAAGTAGCGCATGGTAAAGGGCCAAGAGTTCATTTATTTTCAGCTATTGTACTTTCTTTTGGGACAGTGGATAATTATAAGCATAGCTTTGTTCTTGTGCCTTTGGTCAGATTGCCTTTTCTCTCTTTAACTAAATTGTTCTCTTGCTCTCTTAGGTATGTAAAGCTAAAAAAGTGTGTAGCAAGAACAAGCTCTATCAAGGGAGAGTATGCCATTGGGACAATTCCCCACTGGCCAGAGAGGCTGAGAAAAGTTACTGCAAGGGTTGCACTAACAAAAAATGGGCTTGATCTCTTTGAGGCTGATATGAAGAGATGGGAAAGGAGGATTAACTATTACAAGCAATCCTTGAACTTGAAGTTAGGAACTCCTGCAATTCGGAATGTCATGGACATGAATGCATTCTTTGGAGGTTTTGCAGCAGCACTATCCTCTGATCCTGTGTGGGTCATGAATGTTGTTCCTGCTTGCAAGCCTTTGACTTTGGATGTAATATACGACCGGGGCTTGATTGGAGTATACCATGATTGGTGAGAACATATTACTGTCCTATCATGTCTTACAAATATGCATGCTAAGCCTTTCTCTAATTGGCGTGATTTTAAGATAGTAGTTAAAAGAGGAGTTGACTACCATTGGAAGAGTGTATGATGATATAAAGTGAAGTTAGTGAATGAATGATGGGCACACTGAACAACCTTGGAAACTAACTCTGACATGCAGTTATTTGGCTTTCTCTTAAATGAAATTTCAAAATATTAATATGATGTAATACCTATTAATATTTCTTCCCTCATTGAATAATGTTCTTGCTGTTCAGTTACACCCTTGTTACTAGGACATACCTGTTCACATTTGTAATGAATGTGGTTAATTGGATTTGTTAAGACATGCACATATATATATATATACATACATACATACACACATCCATATATTTTTTGTAACTAAAGCATGTCGTTTAGTAAAGAAAAAATTGAGGACCTTGATGAAATGATAGCCAAAGCTCTTCTCCTTTTAGTTTATGTTTGTCTTGGTAATCAGACTAAGCTACTAATTTTGGCATCATTTACCATGTGGACCTTCTATTGACTTCTGATTGATATATACAGGTGTGAACCCTTCTCAACTTATCCTCGTACCTATGATTTTATACATGTCGCTGGCATTGAGTCGCTAACTAAGGATTCAGTATCTGGCAAGAGGAAGTAAGTTGAGGCATCTATTCCTTTCACTATCATGCATTTAAATTTATAGTTCTTTTTTCCAGGATGATTACATTAATCATACTGTCTCAGTGAATGCATTTATAACATTAATCATACTGTCTCAGTGAATGCATTTATATAAGTTTATTTGTCAACCAGAGCTGTTGGAGGGACACCGTTAATCTGTGTTTGCTCTCTTTTACCTTCGTCTTTTCTTCTGGTTATTGCAAATTCTTTATGTTGGCTGCAATAGTTTTTTTTTTTTGGCTTATTTGATGCGTGGAAATTTGGAGATGATTGGTAATTATTTTAACAGCAAGACTGCTCAATTTAAAATTGTGCTTATGGCACTTCGAATATAATCTTTTGGTGAAAAACTGTACTTGGGATTGAGTTGCTTTCAAATGGACTATATGCGTAATTCAAGCTGAGAAATTACTTAATTGTAACGATGCTTTCTGTTTTGACTTAAATGGCAGGTGTAACCTAGTTGATCTGGTGGTGGAGATGGATCGAATCCTGCGACCCCAAGGGACAGTTGTTATTCGAGATTCACCTGAAGTTATTGATAAGGTACATCGTATAGCACATGCTGTACGGTGGGAATCTTCTATACATGAGAAGGAGCCTGAGTCACAAGGAAGAGAGAGGATTCTAATTGCAAGAAAAACGTTATGGTATCTATAACCAGAAAGCGCTGTCACAGTCACGGCCTTTGATCTTTTAATTGTAGGTAATTTCTTCTGTTTAGTAGCTCTGCAATACAGCCAATAGCAACATGCATGTTGTAGGTTAGGTGTACTGGTGCAGAAAAAAGGGTGTGGGACAGGGGACAGGGGACAGGGGACAGGGGTAGTCTTAGAATCGGTGAAAGGAAGACTGGAAGATTTGATGTACCTGTGTATGAATACCCTGGGTACTGAAAACGATATTTTTGTGAAATTATGTAATTCATGATGATTAATTAGTGCAGTGCCTTTTGTTGAAATTGGTGTGTGTCCTCCTTTAGGATGGCAGGGTTCGAATCACGTCATTTCTATTCCCACCACTCCCCACCCCACCCATATGAAACCGCGGACCTTACATGGTTTCTACGATTGGTTTTGATACATCATTTGAAAAAATAAGTTGCAAAGCTTTGTTGAGAAGGAGAAAGATTTTCTTAGATGATATCCATAAAATAAAAGCATTACCAAAAATGTGAATTATAAGTTATAATCTTATAAAATTACACTAAACCCGTTTTAGTTTTAATTTGCAATTCATTAAGACAACCACATTACTTTTTCTTGCTCTTATAGAGATGAAAAGATGATAGAGGACATATAATAAATTAGATCGTAAGAATCATAATAGGAGATGAATTGAGTATTGTAAAATTATCAATCTTTATGAAGAAAGAATTTATCAATTTTTGGTACTAATACACGTACTATAAAATAGATCATAAGTGAAAAGGGGAGGAGAAAAACCAATGTTCAATGTTATGTAAAGAATTGTTAAAAAGTTTACATAAAATTTGTCATCCCAGAAAAGGGAAAAAAAAAAAAAAAGAAATGTTAGAAGGAAACAAATGAGGAGTAAGACATGAATAAAGAACATAATATGGAAGTACCTTAATAATATAGATTATAAACCACAAAGAATATATAACATAACTAAAATTTAATAAACCCATATCACTAATTTAAATGTCAAAAATAACTTACCAAATATATACAATAGACAAACAAATATACATAATATTTGGGCAATATGTAGAGCCAATTGATGGTTGGGAGCACAATTTCATAGAATGATAATATTGATTAAATACTATATAAAGAAGAAAAAAAAAAATCAATGTATAAATAGGAAAATTTCAAAAAATATTAACATAAAAAATATAAATAAAATCATAAGTTTGAGAAAATATTTTTATAGTAGATCTCCTTTCATATGCATGATTCTCATATGGAGTGGTATTAATCTACCTCTGTTATGAAGTGTAGCAAAAAGAAATAATGAGATAAAATCTATTAGTAATTAACATATGATACGTTTGATCAAAATAACGAATTTTATGTATTCTCAAAAGGAATAACTGCATTTTATATATAAGAAATAAGGGTAAAGTCAAAAGTGTAAATAGTATAAATTGGGGAAATAATATCAAATTACCAAACTTAGAAAAATAGCAAAATAAGAATGGCATAAATTATCTTACCATTAATTAATACTTATTTATAACTTGGTAATGGTAAAAAGCTCTTGAATAGTATTATTTTGATCAACATTTTTTCTTTTTCTTTTTTATCCTTTAAGAAAATTAAGCAAGGGACCAAGATTTATATCATCCTCGTATCTTCAATTGAAAAAACTTAAGAGCATGGCAACCAAACAAAGTTCTAAAGTATAAATATCATCACGTGAAGTAATTGATCAAATGGGAACTCCGATTATACCTGCTATCCAAATTGGCATTTTTTTTAATAGAAGAACATAAAATGGAAGAAAAAAGAAAATACACATATTATACTCATATCATTTCTATCACCAAGATCCATCCATTACGAACTTCGTAAACATCGCACTTAAACGATTCAAGAGGATCTTTCTTTCCTTTTGCATCCTTTCGCTTGACTTACTTCCTCTATTTCATCCCACACCATTTTACATCATTAGTTGTGTCTTTATCTTCACATACCTTCTTTGCTTCATCACTTTCTTCTCGATCACCTTCTTCAATTGCTTCTCTCTCTTCTAGAACTCTTCATGCTTCAATATTGTTGTCACTTTGACGTTTTGAAGTGATACACCGTCGTTTCTAAGGCTTGCTGTTCATTGAGGAATGATGCATTTAAGGAAGAGAAAGATTGGATTGATGGGAGTTGAAGATAAGGAACTTCAGGTGGGTTTTGTAGGTTGAGAAAAAAAAATAACTAAAAAAATGTTAGTGAATAAATCACAATTTATGTAGCATGTGAAACTGAATAATATATGGCTATTGGGGACAATCTTTCTAGTTATAGGAGAGGAGGAGCGGTTATGCAAATACATTCAAAAAGCTATTACCAAAGCACAATAATATTAACTATCCTATATTCTCTATGAATGTGCAACGTAGCAATAATGGGGGAGAGAGAAGAATTGGGAAAAGAGAGAGGAATTATAAGAAAAAAAAAAAATTTAGGAAGTTGACAAATTTGTTTATAGTATAATATATTTATAGTTTATTTAGTATTATGTTCTTTTGTTACATAGTATAAGATTGGAGAGTTAAATAGTAATTTTAAAGGCAAAATATAATGATACTTACTTAATCTTTGATTATCTTTAATAATATAGAAGATATATATAGCCTGAATTACATAGCATATTTGCAATACTATGCACTTTTGGTGTTTAGATCCCTCATTGCTTGAATATTAAAAATAAGTTTCATTTACTAATACAATCCAAAAATGGAATTGCCAAAATCATTTTCCAAGTCTAATGCTACGTTTAGTACATAAGAACGGGCCGAAATGAAATGGTTATTGTGGGTCTGATTCTCTTTTCCTATGTTTGGATATACTTTTAAAGTTGGAATCGCGATTTTTAGGAATAGTCAATTTTGGCTTTAAGGGAGATTTTGATTCTAGCTCTTTAAAGTTGGAATGATCATTCCATTATAGGGAATTTATATATAATTACATAAATACCCTACACCTATTTAATAGCAATAACTCATTGTCTATGGGAAAAAAAAAAAAAAACACTACACTACACAAACATAAAAAATCATAGCCCACTGTCCATGGGGAAAAAAAAAGGCATTGCATGACATAAAAAATTACTCTTCCTCTACTTTGGACAATAAAAAAAGAAAAAAATAGAAGAAGGAAAGAAATAAACTAGGTTTGATTTTGATTGTTAAAGTAAAAAAAAAGAAATTAATTTTTTATATTACAATATTTTTTAGAAATATATCTTTGTTCCAGATATTTGTATATTTGTGAAGAAAATTTGAGAAATATGCTACTTTGATTTGTTAGTTTGCATTTTCTCTTTAAAGTCATTAGCTTTTGAAGATTATTTGATCGGGCATGTATGTTTTTTGATTTGGTTCTCTAAATATGTAAATGTGATTTTCCATTAGGTTTTATGGAGTTTATTTGGGATTATTTTGCATTTTCATTTTTAGATTAAGAAAACAATATGTATTTTACGGCTATTATTATGATTTGTATCTTGAGAAAGATTTGATTTTCATTGATAACTATAATCGTTTCCGTACATATTGCACATGGACATATGGATCCTATTTGACATTGCTTCACTATCAACCTCTAAATAGTAGTATGTTGGACATATGGATTCTATTTCACATACAAATCAAATGATAAGGCACCCTAAAAAAAAAAAATAAATGAATAAATAAAATAAAATAAGAAATAAGAGTGATTTTTGTTGCATAATGAACTAAGGAACAAAAATTGGCTTTTGGCCATGATACATGACGGGTTTGCTTGTTCAAATTTATTTTTATTAATCTCTATCTCTTACAACATAGTTATTGCATAGGTTTGAATTTTTTTATTTGTCTAAACATAATATTGCTATAATAGTTTCCACTTAAAAATGACAAATTGGATGTGAGGGGGTAGGAAAGAGAAAATAAGAGAGACACATGAGAGGACATGGACAATGAAAGCAATAACATCCTGCATTCATGACCTGCTTTTAGGAAAAAACTTGTGAGTCCTTAAAATGTTAAGGATAATAAGATATAGTAATATATTTTATTGTAATGTTATAAAGAAGGAATACTTAGCATTCATTTATCTTGCTAAAGGCTTAGAGGTAGAGGAAAGGTGCATAGCAATGGATATCTAGCAATAGGGAAGAATTAAAAAGTTGAGTAGAGCAACTCCTATACATCCTCGTGATGGAGGATGTACTAATATGATTGTGTGCCATATTTCTTGTTTGCTTCTTTTTTTTTTTTTTTTTTGTTTTTTGTGATTTGGCGTTGTATTGAGTCATATTGTTTTCCTTACTAGTAGTAGGTACATAAGAAAGCTATTGGTAGAGTTTTTTTATTTTGGTTGATAATTATGTGTCTTTGGGTTGGTTATAATGATCATAAAATATCTGATTTGGTTTTATGTTGCAATTATGGTGAGGTTGACTTTGTCTAGGAGGAGATTAGAGAGAAAGAAAAAAATTATTGTAGTATTAGTGGAATGGAAGAACCTTTTTATACTTGATATGCTAGGTTTTTCAATGATTATGCTTCTTAATTGTTTTACATAGAAGAATTTCTTCCTTTAATAAAAAAAAATATGTATGATTTTTTTTTAAAAGAGAGAGCTTGTGTTTCAACTAGCTTAAAAGATTGATACTACTTGCATTGAGTAACTTCGAATGAATAGGAAAACTTTTAGAAAATTATGCACTATGCTTGAGAATATTAAGAGTTTGAAAGAGACAAGATTTATGATGATTGATTAATAAGTGACATTATTTCTCTACATGCTTGTGTTACGGACCTCCCGAAGTGGGCCATTCTTAGGAGGTTCCTAAGGCCCAAAGACGAAAGCCCAAGTCCACTAAAAGCTTATAGATGATGAAAAGCTCTAGAAGGTTCCAGAAGAGTCCAGAATCTTGTATAGTAGTAGGTGGAGGTAGGTGAAGGTAGTAGTTGGGAATCAATTGTAACCATTAGATCGAATTGATCTTAACCATTAGATTGTAAAGGCTTTCTGTATATATAGGGGTATTCCCCTTAGATGTAACACACAAGTTATTTGAGTGAATACAGTATACTATCAGAGTTTCTCTCTCTACTTTCTCTCTCTAACATTGTGAGCGTATTACAGGCTGACTTAGCCTTCCTTAGTGAGGTCAGGAACGCTAAGTGCCGCACGGGGTCGAGCGACGGAATCTGCCCGTGACACTTGCTCATCATGTAAAGAAAGAGTTACAAAATTTTTATTTAAGAGATCTGGGGAAACAATTATTAAACATTTTAAAAATGTCTAAATTGCCATGCTAAGACTCTATAGGTTGTTATTGAAGAAGCCACAATTGATTCCTAAGGATTCACATGATGTAAAATGGAAATGGTTTAAGGTACTTAGATATATGTTTAATTCATTTAATAGCATCTATTCATTTACAAATAATTATTTGTGATTTCTTGTGTTGCATATGTAGAATTGCTTAGGAGTTATAGATGAAAAATATACTAAAGTAAGAGTTCCTTTGGAGGAGAAGCTTAGGTATAGAAATCGAAAAGGAGAAATTGAAACAAAGGTAATAGCAGTACGATCACTAGATGAGCAATTTATGTCTTACCTAGTTAGGAGTGATCGGTTGTAGATGGTGGAGTACTGAGAGATGTAATATCTAGAAGAAATGGGTTAAAGGTTCCATTAGGTAGGAAATATATCATGGCACTTCATAATTTCACCAAGCTATTTAGTCAATTTATTATTTTTTTCTTCACTCACTAGGTTAATACTATCCGGTTGATGTTGGATATACAAATTGTGAAGGTTTTCTTGCTCTCTATAGAGGGCAGCGATACCATTTAAATGATTAGAGTGAATGCCATCAACTTATCACTCCAAAAGAATTTTTCAATGCGAAGCATTCATTAGCTCGCAATAAAATAGAAATATGTTTTGGTTTGCTTAAAATTAGATGGGTGATTATGAGAAGTCCTTCTTTTTATCCAATTAAAATTCAAATTTGCATTATCTTCGCATGTTGTTTCTTGAAAAACCTAATCAAATGGGAAATGGCTGAAGATCCATTAGAGAGGGAATGGGAGTCTCAACAAAATATTATTGAAGAACCGACTGAAATTGTAGCAACAATTGACACATCCCATGAATGGACTTCCTTTAGAGATAGTTTAGCTAGGAGTATGTTTGATGAGTGGAGGGCAACAAATCGTAGATAGTTTTATGATGATTGTATTTTTTTTTCTTTTCCTTCTAATTAAAATCTATGTTGAGATATTGTGACTCAGTAGTCTACTTTGTATTTTGTTTGTGTTTTTAAGTACATCTCGACATGTGATTTTTAGTAGTTATATCCTAATTTTTTTACACTATGTTTTTTGTTATTTCTAAATATGTTAGTAGGAAATGAAAGGCAATTCCAAAGGTCTTAGTAAAAATAAGAGGGAATGGTCTGATGAAGAGAATGCTGCACTCATGGAGATACTCTTGGAATTGCATAAGAAAGGAAAGTATAAAGTTGACAGTAGGTTTAAGCCAAGACATTTTTGTTTGTGGAAAATGCATTAGAGGCTAAGTTATTAGGTTATGTTCTTAAGGTAAGTCCTCATGTAGAATCCCGAATGAAAACTTTAAAAAGTCACTTTAACATTATTTATGACATGCTGTATGGGCTTACTATAAGTAGGTTTGGCTAGGATTTGGTGAATAAATGTATTGTTGTGGAGAAGCTTGTATGGGATGCATATGTGTAGCTATGTTTAAAAACAAACTTTATATCATATTCCTTATTTCTTTTTTCTTTTTAGCCCATAAAGAATCCTATTTCATTTTGACCAAATCTTCATTTGATTTAATAAATGTTTGTTGATAATATTTTCTTATTTATCATGTAGAACAACTCAATTCATAAATGAGTCATTTCCATATTTTGATGAGTTATGTGTTATTTTTGGTCTTGATGGTACGACTGGAAAAGATGTTGAGGGTTACATTGATGTGGAAGAAGAGACTATGCAGCAATACCATTTAAACTTAAGTGATGATGAGAATGTAGATATGTATGAAGACTACAATATAGGTAGTTGTAACAATCCCATGAGTGTCATTGAACCTAAAACAGTAGGAGATACTGAAATTAGGTCTAATAAGAAGAAAAGAAGGAGAAGTCAAAGTTCTGATAAGATAATCGAAGTGCTTAGAGAGTTAATGGAGATTTTGAGCAACAAGATGGGAGAATCATGTGAATGACTCAATCGTGTGATAAAGAAGAGTCTTCCATTACTATCCATCAATGAAAGAAACAACACTTCACGAAGAATTGGATTTGACTAGGGTTTGTTGGATGTGTTTTTATCCGTTAATGATGAGGAGAAGGAAGCTTGGGTGAAGTCACTCTTGGCTGACATTCTTTAGATGGTGATCAACTTTTGGGACTACTATTTGCTAGTTATCTGAATTTCTATTGGAGAAAAACTAGTTTATCCTTTTCCTTGATAGGTTGACAAGAATTGCTACATTTTGTCAATGCTAAACTTTAATATAATGGATGATAGTAGACTTAGACCTTTCCTAGTTTTGTCATTTTGTCTAATGTTTTTTGTTATTACTAGTTAACTAGTACACTTGAGACTTGATATGGGAGACCTAGCGTCTTTTCTTTTACTATTTGTATTTTCTATTGTCATGTTTCCGGTTTGATAAGAATGAACAATACAATAAATGTATTATTATCATATTTTCTATGGGCTAGGGAATGATATATTGCAGAGCTATCATGGCTATGAATGATAATTTGTTGTATATTGCTAATATTTATTGAAACATGCTAAGTTGAGGTGTACAAGTGCATGTGTTGCTCAATTTTGACAACACAAAGAATTCGTTCATTGTTTTTGCAAGTCTCTAAATATTGTATCAAATAGATTTTATTGCATGCGAAATTCATTTTCACTTTTCCATCATCTGCCTTTATTCTAGTTTGTTTTACATTTTGGTTTTTTATTTTTCTTTTTTCCCAATCGAATCTTCTAAAGAAATCCAACTTCATTCAATTTCAATCCACATCATCACTATACACATGTCTAGCTCCACATGCCACATCAGCTTAGATTGATGGTATGATAATGGCAGCCTAACGGATCTTTTATTTTAACTTTATACTAAAACGTTTATTCTTTATTTTGACTATTCGAAATGTTGATCCTTAAATGAATTTATTCTTGTAACCCTCTCTATAAATAAATTGCTGAATGTTTAACTTTTCATTATCTAAAGAAATGCTTTTTAATTTTAAAACTCAAATTGTGATTTATTTGATACTGCCCATAATTAACTTACTTTCTTTTAACGGGAGGACGTTAATTTGCTAACTTCAAACGTTGTATATAAGCTTTTAAAGTTAATTTGTACTAAAGGTAACACTGCATTCTTATCAAATTTTATAAACCTCAAAATATTGAGTCAAGCAGATTATGAAAAAACACGTTTTGCAGAAAATAAATACTTCTTTTTTCGTTTTTGTTTTTTTTTTTAACAAAATCAATTACTTATTATACTTTTTAATTGTGTAACTTTCGTGTACGAGACAAGCTAAACGAATGGGCAGAAAATGGGCCATGGCTTTTTCGGCGTGATTATGAAGCGCAAAAGGGCCAAGACAAGAAATATTATAAGGCCCAAAACACATTGAGTTATTTCCTCCACATTTTTAGGACTGTAACTAAAGATTATCTTTAGTTTATGCAGGTTACTCCTCTGTCATCCCTTTTTGATAACGTGACTTTATCATTTACAGAATTATGAGTAGTAGTAGACTTAAAAACCATTTCCAAAGACTCCTTCAGATCCAGAGTCTAATCGAGCTACAGCAGATACTTTTCCATCTATTTTATTTACCCAAAACTGATTCGGATAACTGATACAAATATATAAGAACTGTTAAGAGTTAAATGATGAATCAAGTTTATAAAGGGTTACATTAGGATTGGATCAGACTAGTTTTACGGTTAGATTAGATTGGATTGATTTAAATCGTATGACATTGGATTTCAATGAATGAAAAGCAATATTGGATAATTGCTTGAATAGAATATAAGCTATACTTAGGTAATTTTAATCATTAATTTGTAAATTGATGAAATTGAAAAGATGAAAATCGCAAGAATTCAAACTCACAACTGTTATCCTACATTACGCGTTGAGTGTTGCAAGTGTTGTGGATATTTATTGTTTACTTTGTATGGTCAAGCTGTGGATTATCGAAAAGCACGAAACTTTAATCCGAAAGTTTGCGGGGCTGAATGACCCACATTTACCTTTTAATTAGGGATGATTTCGAAACAAATGTTTCAGAAGCCCAATCACTGCTCTATGGAAAAGGCGGTGGCTCTTAAATTGCGTTCAGAAATCGCAAGCCAAGGTATTGAATTAAATGACTTTGTTTACGAAATTTGCGTAGAAATGTAAACTGTTACTGGCAAAGGAAAAAGTGAGGTAAAAATTAAAAAATTGCACCAGCCGGGAATCGAACCCGGGTCTGTACCGTGGCAGGGTACTATTCTACCACTAGACCACTGGTGCTTCGATAATTTAAGGGTTTTTGTATTTTTTTATAAATCTAAAATAAATTATGCCTCATTGACTTCATGCCTACGTATATTCCCATCATGAGAGGAACCATTATCACAATCTGGTACTTAAATTTTCAATATTCTACCATCAGACCACTGGAATTTGCATTTCTAATTTTCACCTCAAGTTGAAGTTATTTAATGTTGTATTTAATCAAATGTCTACTTATCAATTTGCTACATTCGTCCTTTTTGAGATTTTCTACGATACAATTACTCAAAAGTGACCGTCATTTTGACTTTAATAAATTCCACCTAATTTAAAGTAAACGAAGCTTATTAACGTAGAAATGAAACTATTGACAATAAAAATGAGATTGTTGATAGATATTTTACAAAAGCTGTCAATAATTTCTTTTAAGTGTTGATAGATGATAACTTTAATTTTAAACATATTTCATATGGTGATTTAATAGTATTTTCTTCACATTTTTTGGTTTTCTTTAAAGAAATTGATACTTAATTGAGTAAAATGTTGATTTCAAGGTTTAAACGTGTTCTAGGATCGAAAATGAAGAAAATGAATCAAGTTTCACTCAATTCCAAGTTCAAACGAAGAAGTTATGAAGTTTTGAAGTTGTGTAGAAATTTTGCCTTAGTGCAGAAAGTTACACGACCTAGGGACATGACCGTGTCTGGTGACAAAAATAGAATCCGTGTAATACATATATAAAAGGATATCTTAGGGTTTCAAAAGGAGAGAGACATTACAAAAATAGAGGGAGACAAGAGAAAAGAAGAGACTTGAGGAGAACATCAAGAAAGAGGCGAGAACGACATCAACTTCAAGATTAGAGAGATTGTTCATCAATTAAAGGAGTTTTCCATGTTTTATTTTATGTTTTTGATGGAACTCGTTTTTAGATTCGTTATGATAGCTTAGAATTCGAGTATTTAGGATTATGGAACCTAGGGATTCATGTAACCCTTGGATTGAATTATAATTTTAATAAAGTTTCTATCTTTTCTTGATTCAATTATGTTGTTTAATTGTGGATTGATAATTCTAGAGTATCAATAAATGATATTATGCATGTTGATTGAGAAATTGCATATGTAATTAGATCTTAGCATAATTGAAGAGAATTACATGTATACTTAGAGATAAGATACATGTTTCTTCTGGAAAGTTGATTATTTGTATGGGAATTCATTATACATTAATGCAATTCTAAGTTATATTACTAAGTGAAGAGATTCCGGTAAATAATTTAGGATTAAAGTTAATATGCTTGAGAAAGATATTAACTTTAATTGTGAATCCCTCCGATCAAGAATAATAGAAACTAAATTGAATATATTTTAAAAGGTTACATGTTAAACACTAGGGGAAATAATTCCTAAATACATTATTAATTACTTGAAATCGTTTGTAATTTATTGCTTTCTAATTTACTTAATCAAGTCTTATAATTAGTTTATTTGTTAATTTCAGTATTTTTAATTCATTCAACTCATTACAATTTTCCGGTTAGATAATAAAGCTAAGGTTAATATTAGTACTCAAAATCTCTAAGGGATCGACTCGGACTCACATCCGCTATATTAAAATTGATAGGTGCACTTGCCTCGTATCAAGTTTTTGGCGCCGTTACCGGGGATTTTTGATATTAAAAATGTTAGTTGCTTTATTACTTTAACCAATTTTTTTTCTTTATTTTCTTTTGTTTTCATTGTTTATTTTTATTATCTAGAGCTGCAATTGATTTTTTATTTATTGCCCTTGTAGTGCATGACTCGAAGCAACTCGGAAGATTTGGTAGAACTTGATCCTGAAATTAAGAGAATTGCCCTTCAAAATTTGAGATCGCGACCTAGACAAGTTGTGGCGACCATAGACGACGAGTCAATCGTTGAAATCAAGGAAGAAGGTCAAGAGGCTA
Source organism: Lumnitzera littorea (assembly GCA_024138015.1). NCBI lineage: Eukaryota > Viridiplantae > Streptophyta > Magnoliopsida > Myrtales > Combretaceae > Lumnitzera > Lumnitzera littorea. The sequence continues at coordinate 38,124,212 of JAMXBB010000008.1, forward strand.
ACTCTCAATTCATCGAGCAAGAAGATCCACCACACATGGCCAACAACGGGAATAAAGCAAATCGGACCATATCCGATTATTCAAGGCCTACACTTATTGGAGCTGACTCCAGTATTGCAAGGCCAACCGTTGCAGCTAACAATTTCCAAATTGCACCCAACATCATACAAATGGTGCAACAATATGTTCAGTTTGACGGTCTCCAAGATGAAGATCCTAATGCCCACATCTCTAGTTTTCTAGAGATTTGTGATACATTTAAAATCAACGGAGCCACGGATGATGCCATTCGACTGCGGCTATTTCCTTTCTCCTTGAGGGGTAGAGCAAAACAGTGGTTGAACTCCCTACCAAGAAATTTAATTATAACTTGGAATGAATTGGTAGAGAAATTTTTGGAGAAATATTTCCCGCCTGCAAAGACCGCTAAACTTTGGAATGATATTTCGTGTTTTGCTCAATTGGAAGCGGAGACGCTTTATGACACTTAGGAGCGGTTCAAGGACTTGCTCAGGAGGTGCTCACATCATGGCCTCCCACTATGGATGCAGATTCATACTTTTTACAATGGTCTCAATTTATCCACTAGACAGATGATTGATGCATCCGCAAGAGGTACTTTGAACACTAAGACACCTGAGCAAGCCCAAAATTTGATTGAAGGAATAGCGATGAACAATTATCAGTGGGAAAGCACTAGAGCCAAGTAAAAGGCCATGGGAATTTATGATGTGGACTTAACCACTGCTCTGGCAGCCAAGGTGGACCTATTGAGTAAGAAGATTGATGCACTCTCTGTTGGGCCTCAACAAGTGCAATCGGATGTAAGTGATTTTGGTATGTAGGGGTATGGAGCACAAGAACAGGTGGATTATCTAAGAAATCCACCTAAGCAACAAAATAACCCCTACAGCAACACTTACAATCCAGGATGGAGGAATCACCCCAATTTCTCATGGGGAAACCAAAACCAAGGCCAGCAGAAGACCAACTTTGGCCCACCTGGATTTCAAAGACCATTCCCACCTCCTCTCCCTCAAGAAAAGAAGTCCAGTGTGAAAGAACTTCTCACAAAATACATTTAAGGCAATGAGACTCGTTTATCCAACATTGAATCCTCGCTGAGGAATCAAGAGGCTTCAAATCGCAACCTTGAGAACCAAATTGGTCAACTTGCGAAGCTAATCTCTGAAAGACTACAAGGAACACTCCTAGGGAATACCGAGGTCACTCCTAGGGAATACTGAGGTCAATCCTAGGGAATACCGAGGTCAATCCTAGGGAACATGTTAATGCTGTGACTTTGAGAAGTGATAGAAAACTGCAAGTAGAGAAGAAGGATGGTGGGGAAGCAGTTGAGAAAGAAGTGGAAGTCAACTATAAGGAAGATACAAAGCCACTAAAATCAAAAGAAAGTACGGAACCATCGAAAGTGAAGGAGTACAAGCCTTCCATCCCTTACTCACAGCGCCTTAAGTAAAGTTACACTGATTCGAATAAGGAATTTGGTAAATTTCTTGATATTTTCAAACAATTATACATTAAATTACCTCTTGTTGATGTTATCTTGCAGATGCCAAAGTATGCGAAATTTCTAAAAGATTTTCTATTGAACAAGAGGAAGTTGGAGGAGCTTACAACTGTCACATTGAACGAGGAATGCTTGGCACTTCTCCAGAAAAAGCTGCCACAAAAATTAAACGATCCAGGGAGTTTCACTATTCCTTGTATGCTTGGCAATTTGTTAGTAGATAATGCTTTGACAGACTTAGGAGCCAGTATAAATTTGATGTCGTATAAATTGTTCAAAAAGCTAGGGTTAGGAGAACCTAAATCAACGCGCATGAGTCTTCAATTAGCTGATAGGTCTATCACATACCCTAGAGGCATCATAAAGGATGTTTTAGTGCAAGTAGACAAATTCATCTTTCCCGTGGATTTCGTTATACTTGATATAGATGAAGATATTGAGGTGCCAATCATTTTAAGTCGACCCTTCTTAGCTATTGCTAGAGCTGTTTTTGATGTTAGTGAGCATAAGTTGATATTATGAGTCGAAGATGATGAAATAGTTTTTAAAACTCTAGAGGCAACAAACAAATTTCTTGACCTAAAGGACATATGTCACAATGTTAATGCCACTAATGTTGTTATATGTACATGTGTGCAGGAAACGCTTGCCAAGGATTTCTCAAGTTATTGTTTGCAAAAAGGAGATGAAAATTTGGTGACCAACCCCAATTGTGCAGAAGTGGCAACTCAAATAGAAGCTCATGAATCCATTGTGGACAAAAAGGGGGTTGATCCATTTCACAAGCTAAAAGATCGTTGATTAAAATCCTTCAAAGAAAAGCCACCAATTTTGGAACCAAAACTGTTAAGAAATCATGTGGAACATGTCTATGTGGTGAAAAGTTCAAAACTTCCAATGACCACCACATCTAAGGTAAAAGCGAACAAAATGAAGAAATTTAGGCTACATGAATTTGATAAGTGGCGTGATAAGGAGAGAAACGATGGAGTTCATGCACCAATGAAATGGATTTGGTAAGGTCGATGGCCTAAGGGTAAATTTACGCTCGTATGAAGAGTTCGAAAGCGAGATACAGGAGGAGTCCCATCTCCACCTGGATGAGGAATCATGAGAAGATGTATCCCGTCGAGCTATCGACGTTAACTAAAGCGCTTCTTGGGAGGCAACCCATATCTAACTCTGCTTATACCTTCGTTATTTAAGTTTATTTCATTTTATTTTCTTTTTATCTAACTCTGCTTTGCTTCTTTTCTTTTTCTTTTAATTTTTCGTCATAGTTCTTTCCTCTTTTAGCTTTATTTTTTCCTTTTCTCTTTAGTTTTATTATTTTTAAGTTTCCTTTATCTTTAAATTTAATTCACAAAAAAAAAAAAAGTTACACGGGCGAAGGACACGGTCGTGTCCCAGCCCGTGTCTATCCAAACCTTCAAAAACTGCCCACCCACAGAAAGTTATACGGGCGTGGGACACGGTCGTATCCTAGCCCGTGTCTACCCAGACTTTGATCCTACTCCGTGGGCATAGAAAGTTACACGAGCGAGGGATACGGTTGTGTCTTAGCCCGTGTGCGCCCAGAATTTTCCACCTGAGAACAGAATGTTACACGGGCGTCCCAGCCCATGTCTGTCCAGTTTTTATACACGGGAAGCAAAAGTCACACGGGTAGGGGACACGGTCGTGTCCCAGCCCGTGTGCGTCTAGGTTAGACATGATGGAATAGATTGTTACATAGGCGTGGGACACGGTTGTGTCCCAGCCCGTATCGACCCAAAATAATACGATTTTGCACATGACCGGTTAATTTAAATTAAACATACCCTCTCACACACTCACAATCAAACATATCTCTCTTACATTTTCTCTCATTCTCCCTCTACTCTCCACAATTCCTGCATTCCGCATTTTGATCCAAGTAAGTTTTTCCCCCTTAATTTTCCTTTCTTTTCCTTATGCTTCTGCAATTGGGTTATGTGCTTTCTTTCTTTTATGCATATTGTTTTTTCTATTTGGCCTGCCGATTTCTTTTGATTATTCATCAATGCCATGCATCATTGCTTTGAGTTTCGTGATCTCATATGTTATAATGCTGCCTCATCTAGTTAGATTTCATTATGCTCTGTCAATTCCAAATTTTATTGGTTAATTTGCTTGTCATTCTTCATTCATGCTAGTTAGGGTTAGCAATGGGCGATCATTATTCTGGGTCATTTCGCGTCTCTTATATGTATAAACGCTTGTTTTTTCTCGTTAATTCTTGTGTAGTGGAATTCATTGGAAGTGTTTGCCACTCATTTCTTTTCCACCACCTCGTTTTCTAGCTGCACTCCATATGTTTGTTGAAATGCCCCAATGAGCATTCTTTTCACATTCTTCCCCATTGTTTTCTTCTTGTTTTCTGTTTTCTTCAACTAGGTGCGATATGGATGTCCGTGTTTGATTTGGAGTGTTGACTCTTTTCAGGTATTCAAATGGCTAATCGATCTAAGCTTTCCGTTCACCGGAAATCCAAATTTGCGGCATCCTCTTCGTCACAATCCGGCGCAATTGTTGAACCACTGGCTACTCTTCCCCCTATGGAGCAGCCAATGCTCCAATTTAAGGAGGACTACTAAGTACAACGCTATCAATTGCTTCAGTCTAAGCCCTTTAGCGAGACCCTTTGGTTGGATTGGGATGTTCTCGCTCAACTAGAGCTCACCACTGAAATGAAGGAGCTCTTAGATGGTACCGTTTGGGAGCACTTGTTATCCTTTGAAGCTCCAATTTATAAAGAGCTGACTCTGGAATTTTTGTGCACTTATAAGCTGGATAAAGACAGTACTACTAGCATGGGCCCCAAAATGCAAATTACACTTCACCTTGAGTGGCCATCCATTCTACATGTCCATCGCTCAACTGGGCAAATATCTTGGTTTATATGCAGAAAGATATACACGGACGGAAGAATTCCAAAGTCTCTCGTGTCGTTTTCCTCGTGGCATCATGGCAGGGTCATTTTGGAATGAGATCACGGTTGGCGATGCCTATAATCCAGTCAGGAGTAAGGCCTCTCAATTAGTCAGGCCTGAATACCGGGTTCTTCACTGGCTCTTCTCCCATACCTTGACTGGTAGAGGCCTTAGCACCGGGGTGGTGTCTAACATGGATTGCCTTTATCTTTATAGTGTCATCCATAAGCACCCCATCAATCTAGCCATCGAAATCGCCGAACTCTTCAGCTACCAAGCCACCACTACTCGGAAGAAAGGGCATATTTGCTGTAGCCCTTACATTACCTTACTGGTGCAGGCTATGAGGACTAAGGTTGTTGCTTGGCCCTTACTTACTTTCATTAGCCAAGTCACTCCTATGCGCCTAAATTCCTTCCGCCTCATAAACCTCCTACCATCAAGAAGTCAAGGTCGACGCTCTCGCAGCAGTACATCTCGGGGCCAAACGTCCTCAGCCAGCTTAGACGATCAATTTGATTTGTTGCTGTCTGAGGTTCGTTATATACGAGAGAGTGTGGATAAACTTCATCTCCAACAGGACAAAATGGAAGAATTTCTTAAAATGAAAGAGTCGGCTACCAATGACGAGGAGCGTTAGGAGGAGGAAGAGGATGATGAGAGTAGTGAGGAAGAGGCTGATGAGGGTGGCGAAGACGAAGAGGCTGGAGAAAGTGATGAGGATGATGAGGAGGGTGATGATGATGATGATGCTACTATGGCTGAGGCACCATCTGATGAGGAGGCTGAGGAGACGAATTCTGATCACTCTTCTTAGTTCCAAATTTTTTGTGTTGTCTTTTATTGATCAAGACTTGTGAACTCCGATAAATATAATGATGATGCTTCTTCATTTTGCGCTTCTTCAGTTCGACTGGCAGGGAAGTATTAGTTTCTTTTCAATACATATGTTTCCTTTTTCCTGTGCTGCTTTTTCGTGTTGCTTTGATTTTTTGTGGTACATTGGGGACAATGTACATTATTTAGTGTGGGGAAAGAGATATATATGAATTTGTTACTATTTAGGAAACCAATTATTCATATTTGACCCAATTACTTTTTAAGTTAACTTGCAATAGGTGATTAACAAGTATTGAGCTAAATCAATTATGTCATCATGATTATTATTGATCTTATTATACTTTACTAGAATTGATCAGTCAAATTTTTGGAAGGCAATGTTACGAGTTATTTAGCTTAGGACTTTAAGACTTGAGATTGGAGCAACATCACTAGTTGAGAGTTAGTCATGGTTATTTTTAAATTTACTTTTATGTATACCTTTTTCTTAGAAATTTTTAAGAGCCCTATAATTTTTAGCAAACAAACAAATAAAATTCTTCTTTTGAGAAATTCTTGAAAAATCATAATGATTGGAGGTCAAAAGTAATAACAAGTATATGAATAGAAAAATTGGTAAGGATTCGTCTTGGTCCGTCAGAAGAGCGAGATTGAGTCCTAATGCCAATTCTAATGAAAAAGTTGATATGGATCGGCCTTGGTCCGTCAGAAGAGCAATGTTCTTTCTCGCTATCAATATAAGAAATAAGCTGGTATGGATCGGTCTTGGTTCGTTAGAAGAGCGAGATTCTTTCCCTCCACCAACACGATTGTGCATTAAATAAAGTAAATTCAAAAGACCTCTCAACAAAATCATGAATTAGGGGGATGATCAGAGGAAGAGTGGATGTAAAATGTGTTTGTTTTAGATTATGATGCTTGGTGAGATGGAAAAGAGAATTGTATACACTTTAGTCAAATGGACAAAATTTTTATGACTCTTTCTCGGTTGGCGAGATGTTAAATCTAATTTTTAGTTTAAGAATCCTTGGTTAAATGGTTTGGGTAAACTTTGATTTTCATAAATTAACTAGTGAACTCTAGTATTAAGTATTGTTGGAGCACTTGAATATGGTCAGATGAAATTGGTTGACTTTATTATTGCAAGTTAGTTGAGAATGATTTTCTTACCTTTCTTTGGGTCAAGTGTATTCGTTCATCGGTTTCCTAAATAGTGATAAATTTTGTTTAGCGTTTCTTGTCCTGAAAGTTTTGTTTTGATTTATTTTCTTGAGGCCAAGCAAATGCTCAAGTGTGGGGAAATTTGATAACTCTAATTTTAAACATATTTTACATGGTGATTTAATAGTATTTTCCTCACATTTTTTGGTTTTCTTTAAAGAAATTGATACTTAATTGAGTAAAATATTGATTTCAAGGTTTGAACGTGTTCTAAGATCGAAAATGAAGAAAAAGAATCAAGTTTCACTCAATTCCGAGTTCAAACGAAGAAGTTTTGAAGTTTTGAAGTTTTGAAGTTGTGTAGAAATTTTGCCTTAGTGCAGAAAGTTACACGACCTGGGGACACGGCCGTGTCCCAGGCCGTGTCTGATGACGAAAATAGAATCCGTGTAATACATATAGAAAAGGATATCTTAGGGTTTCAAAAGGAGAGAGACATTACAGAAATGGAGGGACGCAAGAGAAGAGAAGAGACTTGAGGAGAACATCAAGAAAGAGGCGAGAACGACATCAACTTCAAGATTAGAGAGATTGTTCATCAATTAAAGGGGTTTTCCATGTTTTATTTTATGTTTTTAATGGAACTCGTTTTTAGATTCGTTATGATAGCTTAGAATTCGAGTATTTAGGATTATGGAACCTAGGGTTTCATGTAACCTTTGGATTGAATTATAATTTCAATAAAGTTTCTATCTTTTCTTGATTCAATTATGTTGTTTATTTGTGGATTGATAATTTTAGAGTATCAATATATGATATTATGCATATTGATTGAGAAATTGCATATGTAATTAGATCTTAGCATAATTGGAGAGAATTACATGTATACTTAGAGATAAGATACATGTTTCTTCTGGAAAGTTGATTATTTGTATGAGAATTCATTATACATTAATGCAATTCTAAGTTATATTACTAAGTGAAGAGATTCCGGTAAATAATTTAGGATTAGGGTTAATATACTTGAGAAAGATATTAACTTTAATTGTGAATCCCTCCGGTCAAGAATAATAAAATCTAAATTGAATATATTTTAAAAGGTTACATGTTAAACACTAGGGGAAATAATTCCTAAATACATTATTAATTACTTGAAGTCGTTCGTAGTTTATTGCTTTTTAATTTACTTAATCAAGTCTTATAATTAGTTTATTTGTTAATTTCAGTATTTTTAATTCATTCAACTCATTACAATTTTCCGGTTAGATAATAAAGCTAAAGTTAATATTAGTACTTAAAATCTCTGAGGGATCGACTCGGACTTACATCCACTATATTAAAATTGATAGGTGTACTTGCTTCGTATCAATAGACCTTATTTATTGTAAATCGAAGTGATTTACTATAACTTAAAAGTAATAATATCATACCATGTGATTACTTTTGAGTGATAGTATTATAGAATTTCCTATCTTCTTTAGATAAAAATATTGCAGTGTTAGCCAATAAGTAAGGAAGATGATCAGGCTAATAAATTAGACAAGTAAAAGCTCTCTTAAGTATAATAATTAGTAACTTTAAATGTTAGATCTATAATTGATAAAACAAGGAATGTTGAGAGTATTTAGATGTTATCCCATAAATGTATATGGCTATAGTCATATGGATACCATGCACCATTATTGATTCTATTTTATAATATATTAGCCAATGAAATACTCACAATGAGTGTGTAAAAAATAAAAAGTTATTGTTGTCATCTTTTGTTGAAAATCGAAATTAGTAGATTGGATTTAGGCTAGAGATTGAAAGCTTAGCTTGCAGACAAAAAGAGTTAGGCTAACAGGGTGATGGAAACTTCAATATAGCTATTCGGATGCTTGAGTAAGAGATTGAATTAAAAGGAGATGTGTTTATAATAGAATGAAAGTTAAGTAGCTCAAGGGAGATTACCATAGGTACTTAGGGCAATATTAATAGATGGAAGCTTATAATTGTCCTCCTACTAGCGATTAATGTGTTTGTCATATGGGGGATAAAGCATTAAACATACGAACCCACATCTATCTACAACTTTCTTTCACTAATGTATATCAATATAAAGTAAGATGTGAACTAATTGATGAAAGACATAAAACTTCGCATCATTTATAACTATCTTTGCTGCTGCAGATGGATGCTAACTTGAAATGGAGCAAGGGATAAATTAACTGTTAAAATTTTGGGACATTAAAACGCAGATCTAGATACAAATTTTAATTTAAGATTAATTGGTTGTGCATCTAAACTAATCTAAACCATTAGCCGTGTTGGTCAAGTGATGAAGTACTATATGCATTTCAGGTTCTTTGTGGCTAGTCATTTTGGTCTCACTAGCCTATTGCAAAGATCCCTTAGCTTCCATACTTAAGTCTACAACAATCATGATTTTCCTTCTAGGAAGGATCACGTTAACTAGCTTATTGTTGTCACCACCACTGGATTTTTCCTCACTTGAATTCTTAGTTTTCTCATTGGATTTATGAGGGTTTCTATGTAATGAAATTCATTTTGACTTTTCCACTGTTCGCCTTTTATTCCGATTTGTTTTAGATTTCGATTTTTCTTTCTTTCTTTCTTTTTTTTGGGTCTAATGTTTTAAGGAAATCCAACTTCATTCAGTTTCAATCCATGTCATCATTGTACATGTGTTCAGCTTCACATGCCACGTCAACTTGGATTAATGGTGTTATAACTGTAGCTTAATAGATCTCTTCGTTTTAACTTTATACTGAAATGTTTATATCTGATTTTAACTACTTGAAATGTTGATTCTATAAAATTTTAACCACTTCAAATGTTGATTATGTAAGTGAATTTATTTCTAAATATTGATCTCTTCCGTTGTAATTCTTTCTTTATTTATATAATCATTTTATATTTTTTCAAGCGGTCATATTGCATATGCATTATCGCTAGTTTTTTGAAATGCTAAGATACTAGCATCATAATATTACAAAATTCATTAAAATACATCGTATTGTGCTCACTATTTTAAAATTGCAAAAAAAGAAAAAGTTGAAATTGCCAAAGAAAGCTGAAAAAAATAAGTGAAAGACTAGATGTGGAAGATTATTGCAAGCGATATTTGACAGTAAGATGATAGATAGTTGGGCAATAATTTGATTGCAGAATATGCATCGACAAAAATAAGAACAAATTGTTCGATAACGGCTCAATGCGTGCAAAGGTACCTAACCAACCGCTAAAACCCTTGTGTGATAGTAATCGAGGCAATTAAAATCAATTGAGTTGGAGCCCGTCATGAGCCACGGCCTGGCTGTCTGCTTGAACCCGCCGATACGCGTGTCCCTAAATGGGAAATCGGGACCGACCTGCTTGCTGGTGCAGTGCCAGGTCCAAGGAACCGGTGAGTCTGTCAATTCAAAATCACGGTTCATAAACGCGTAAACCAACCTTAAATATATATATATTTTTACACACTTTTCTCACAACTTATGTATCAATGGTTACATGCAAAACATCGTCAACATATAATTACTTTAAAAAGTTAGTTGTCCATAAATCGTCACTACTTCATTCATTTTGTCGGTAAAAAAATCCCGTATACAATGGTAGAGCCACTCTGTAATTTTATTGATATATATTGAAAGAGTACAAAAATTAGAGAGGAACATATAAATTTATTGCTTATACACATAACCTTTTCATTAGGAACGAAAATAAACAAGGGAGTAATATTTTTTATAAAACAAAAAATTTGCAAAGTTACTGTAGAAAATAGACAGAGCAGTACTTGTACTATAAGTGTTGAAAAGAGAAAATCAATAAAATAATGTCCATAGTGGTGTACAATTACCTAAAGGGTTAACATCTAAATTGATGGAGGCATTGATTTTCCAATATTCCCACGTTCCGTGCATTGGGGAGTTCACCTAGCCATGTTTTCACCGGACATGTTGAAATTGTTGAAGAAGCCTTCATCAAAGTTGAATGTAGGATATGTTTCCTATTGATGGGATATTTTGGACTTAAATCTCTTAAACTTATACCAACCTAACTAGCCTCATAGATCAGTTCGATTTGCCCATACTAGGCCCATAACCGACATTGGCTTAGACCTATAGTATAGCCTACCCTACTATAATACCTCATAATAGGTAGTAGACAGATGATAAGTTTTGAAGACTAGGTTAACATCTATGACCCCATAAATCTGGATCATGTAACACTCTACACTTTTACTACTCAAGTTGTGTGGATGTACTAAAATGCTACTATTAGTCCCTTAGTCTCTAACTGTCTTTTATAAATACTAGCCAACATTCAATCAGTAACTTACATACACTTTTTGCACACAGTCTATATTTGAGCTCCCTTGCATTCTTACTAACTTTTTATATACTGTATTAACTTAAGTATCAGAATGACCATACTAGACAACACTTTGACGCCTCTCACTATACATTCTTTTATAGAGAATCCTAAAGACTACATTTCCTATTCCCACTTCTTAGCTTTATGTCAATCTTTGATTAGACAAATGCTTCAGTAAACATATTTGATAGATAGGCCTTTTTGATCATCCAAAGTAAGCCCCTTTATGCTAAATGCTTGCTTCATGGCAGATGTTGATGTTGGAGTTGCCAAGACTCTTTAGGCCATGAGATAAGGGATCGTAAATATCTTTATATGCCTCTTCCACTAATTCAATATGTTGAAGTCATGAGTACTTATATTGTCACTAGGCTTAGAAGAATCAGTAAAATAATTGCAAGTTATAAGACCTAGCCTTTGTGTTGCCTCAATTTTTTTTTTTTTTATTTTAAATCTTTGAGTTATTATAAGATCCATAGTAGGGGATCTACTCAATGATCCCCTCTATGTAGTGGTAGAGGGCAAGAGACTTACCAAAATTTAACTAACATATGTAAACAAAAATCGAGAGAATAAATCAATGGTGATTCGAGCCGTCTCTTAAAATGTGGTGGGCTCTTCAATTGCATAAGTATCTTTTTTGTTGGACAATGTCTCAATGTATTTATAATATAAGTTTATACAATCTAATAAATCCTTTACTTTGTAACAAGGATTCAAAATTATCATTGAAAGATACATGTTAGGAATTTCCCCATAGTAAATTAACCACTTCTTAGTCATGTCATTTTCAAAGATATATATAATATGAGATTGTGTCATGATTCATATAATGTTGAGAGTATGCTTAGAGCTTTTGAAACAAATAAATGCACGCTTGGCTTGGGTAGTATATATACAAAAACATTTTATATAATCATAAAAAATTTGAAATACTTAAAAAATCTTATGCATTTGGTTCAATCATTTGGGTATGATGGTATATCCAAATATTGATCACAACAAAATTATATAATGTATGTTATAATCAATGATGCTTTCTAGAAGTTTGTATATGGAATTCCACCTATATTAGATGTCTCTTTTAAATCTTTGTGGTCATAATATGTTGTCTATACAAAAATTCCACAACACATTATTAAGGAATTAATAGTTTAATATAATCAATTATCACTTTAATAGGTGACTTTTTGAATCTAATGTAGGTTATACCATCTCTAACATATATGATAAAAACTCTATAAATTAATAATGTTGGGACCATAAAATTTTATTAAATTAAAGAGGCATGAATTAATTGATAAATTAGTAATCTATTAATTTAAAGAGTGTTTTTTTGATTTAGTGAATATAAATTTAATTACATTAAAAGTCCTTATATATCACTAATATATATATATATATATATATCATATTTCATGAATTAATTTAAAAATAAAATTTATTGTATGTATATATATTTATGAAAATTGTGGCTAGTGTCCTTGAAAATCCTATCGACAATGAAACTAAGGATGATTTGGTACCTTCAAAACCAATGACATGAAAGGAAGCACTCACAGTGGCAACAACTCTTCATAATTTTTTGTTGTAGTTTAAGAACACGACACCGGAGCTTTTGAATACATTGAAAAAAGTTAGTGGTGAAATTTACCTAAATTTAAATTTCAAGAAGAAACAAATAACAATAGATTTATATTTCACTGAATTGTCCTATTTATGTTTGTAATTTTAGAGAATTATTATTTTCTGATATTGATAAGATTATAGATTTATATAAGGATTATCTTAAAAATTATTAACTTATTAATTTATCGAAATTACAAATTTTGTAAATTGGCCCAAGTTGGGATTGGGAAAAAAATTATTTTGGAGATGCTATTAATCTATTAAGTATTAATTTATGGAGGTTTAACTATAGATTTAATACGTGGTTAGTACAATGGATGTGGAAAAAGATTTCCCCAACATGTGTTGGCAAAATACATGTAGGAATAGATGTAGTGTTTGCAGTTATATTGTCAAAACTAATTAAGAAAATCTTTTTAATCAATGCATATTCATTTAGAATGGTGCTTGTAATTCTAAAAAAGTTTTGTATGGTTTGTTGTCCATTAAATTTTCTAAATGCTAGCAATATTTTATGTAGAAGCCACTTTTTGATCTCTCAAGTGACAAGTAATACTTGTGTGCGACTTTTTAATCCATTTGTCGATCCAAATATTGGCATAGATGAAAATATGTGTATTAAGCGAGTAAAACATAACCATAAGCTCTCTTTTTCCTTTAGTTTTTCCTAGAATATGATTGGGCAGTATGGTTTAATCACATTTGTATGTTCTCTATAAAGTTGAAATTCTTACCTATAGTAAATGATTAAGTGTAAACCTGCTACCATTCTCTATAATCCAATTTTGTTTTACCCTAGAGTGAAAATAATTGGAAGGAGTAGAAGCAGTAGACCTAGAAATTCATCTATCCCTTTTCTAATCCATACTTATTTAGGTTTCTTGATCACATGTTCTTTACAAAAGATCTATTGCCATCGCCCCTTTTTCTTTCCACAAGTAGCATGTTGTACGGTAGTTGTAGTGGCTTTACCTGTTTGGTCTATAATTTTATGAAATTGCTTTTTATTTAAGTATTACTGGTGGCTAATCGCTAACTAGAGCATCGTCACCTTATTGTCCTCCGTTCTCGTTTGTGATTCTTGTTGAGAATGCATCTCCTCTTACACCTCTAATAAAGGACAAGCCAGTGTGAAGAGTGGTCAAAGGAAGGTATCTTGTGCTTAAACTCGGGTGAAGAATAGTCTATCGCATCCGCCACTCTATCGTCATTGAATTCATGAGTATCTCACTGTTTATCAATGTTGTAGATGGCATGAGGCTGTGTTGGGGATTTTTCCTTACCTTTGTTAGAGCATCCCTTTTTATTGGAGCGAGATGCACTTAAAAAATAAAAAATGGGTTTCACTAATATATATGAAATTAAATTTAATAACAAAAAAAAAAAAAAACAAAATTGCCCAACCAAAATTTCCACAACTAAATGGAAAAAACTACTTTAAAATCCAAAAGAAATTAGTGCATCAAAATTCATGGTTAGAATGGTGGAAAATAAAATATTTTGAGTATAAAAAGATATATATAAATAGAAAGCAGATAATATATGACAACAAATAGCAGAGAGATGAATATAAAGTAGTTTAGAGAGCATATGTATAAAGCGCATATGTATATTTTAGTAAATGAAAAGTAACTAATGATCTGCTATTTATATTGCTATGAAATGAACATTAACCAACGTTCATTTTATAAAGCACTATAATTAAAAATATAAAATATTAATTTTTTATATTTCTATACACTTACTTATATCTATATTATTTGAATCAGTGAGTTTATAGTTTCATTTTCAAAGTTGCCCAAATTGCCCTTGATCCTTTAATTATTTGTGTTTTAATTCTATCAAACAATCCCTAAAAGCTTAATAACATTAAGAAATTATCAATAGTTCAAAGTCATTATGATAAAGACCATTTTAACAGGTATTTCTACACGAATAAGCTCCAGTAACCTAAAAAATCACAAAAAAAAAAAAAAAATGGAGGTTTTCCATTAATGCTATAACTTCCATAATTCCTCTCTTTTTTCCTATTACTTTTTTCATCAGCTTATCTTTTTCTCGGTTAATACTTTGTCTATTTATAACCTTTCGTAATCATTATAAAACCTATATTACAATTTTTTTCAATCATCATTTGATCTATTTTTTAATACACTTTACTATTACCTATTTGCTATGTACTGTTTCATTTTTTTTTTTAATTTACCACAGTATCTCTTTCCATCCAACTTCCAAAGTAATTTAATTATCGTTTAAAAAAAAATGTTAATGAGTAAAAAATGATATGTCATTATTATGATTTAATTGAAGAAAAAAGAATTTATATATGATGGAAAATATATTAACATTTTATTGCGTAAAAAAACATTTCATTGTTTATCTCCACATGATGTAGCCCATGTCTGATTACGTAAATGGGGATGACATTATCTTGCTTAGTTGACCGACCATATGCGGTTATGGTTTAAAATGTCTCAAAATTTGTCTACTCGTTCATTGACTTCATAGGTTAGTCGTTCAATATTAATTAGCTCATCCATGAAAGTCGCCTCATCTGGTTCTTGGTCAATCTAGTATTTGGTTGTCTCCTTCATATCTTTTCTTTCTTAATTTATTTATTTTTGGGGTATGGGACAGCTTAATATTTCCGCAAGCTGGCGTTAAAAATACTCCTATCAGCTTATTGACAAGTATAATTAAGGACCCAAGCTCCATTTTTTTCATATATAATCCCTTTTTCCCCATATCTCGAACCTGTAATTGAGGTAAAAAGGATTTTCCGGAATCCATATAGGCTAGTAATTTATAAATTGGTAGGCAATATTAAATTAAATATTAAAAATGAAATTTACCTATTATGATAGGGTCACTACCATGAGTGGTTACAACTACTCTAATGTGCGTATTAGTCTTAGTAAAGTTTTTTTTTTTTTTCAAAGGGTTGTTACAGTATGCTGCCTGATGATCGAGTGATTACTACGTTTTTACTCGTGTATGATTGAAATTAAAGGTGGTCGAACCAAGATTGACTAGGCAAGCATGCTCTCAGGCTATCACCATTGTAGGGTTCTTGGTGCAACTTTTTTATTCACAAGCAATGCTATGCGAATTCCTTTAACTTTGGTGTTTGATTCTTACCCTAGGAGGGACCCTCTATGAAGGATCGCATCTTTTATTTATATATATATATATATATAATTTTTACATTTGTAGATAAATTATGCCTAATAAGACCAACAAGAACTTAATAAAATGTTAAGGAACTCTCTTGAAAGACCTTATGAAGAAAGTAAAGAGGTCTTTTGAGGAGGAGAGTCCCTTAAGGTTAGAGATGATTTAAGCCCATTGTATGCTTGTGTTGTAATGATTTGATTGGAACTTTTTCTATTAAGGTATTGTTTGCTTTGGCGTTAAATATAGCACGATTTTGTCCTTGGGAGTAATAGCATCTTAGGGACTTTACCTTTTCGACTGATAGATGACTTTGATATCACTTATAGTGATTCAACTAGAACTTCTCCCATCGAGATACTATTTGCTTTGGCATGAAATGTCTCATGGTTTTATCTCTTGATGCAACAGTTTCTTAAGAAGTTACTCATCCTAAAGTTCATTTAGTCTAAGAATGCTTAATTTTAGACTTCTAGTGTACTCTAAGCTATTACACTAAAAGATATCTTAATTATTATAGTTCCTTTACCTAGTATTTTAGAGATATTATAATCTAACCTCTTTACAAAATATATATCTTTATCAGTTTTGTTACACAAATTTAGGACTACTACTAAGTAGGGACTTAACTTTTTCAGCTAGTGGACTGTTCTAATACCATCTGTGACGACCGTACCAAAACTTCTCTAATAGAGATATTGTTTGCTTCGACGTCAATTGCATTACGGCTTTATCCCTTAATGTAGTAGCTTTTCAAGGAGGTCATCCTTTCTTGGATTGACACAACTTACGCACACTTAATTTCGGAGTTTTGACGTATTTCAAGTTGCTATATCAAAATGTGTCTCGATAAATAGAGTTCTACCACCTAAAATTTAAGTAGTATTACATATTAGCCATGTGATGGTTGCACTGTTGCAATCACAAAAAATGATAGTTGATAAAGAAAATAACGTTTGCATTTTATTAATGAGCTTGAGCAACTTTGAGTACGTCAATTGCTATTAACTGATGAACCAGCATGTATTTATTTGGGAAGTAAATGTCAGCTAACTTAAAAATAATAAATTGTAGGTACTCTATATCATAGTGTCTAGTTTTCTATCCTTAAAATTAATTGTTCGCAAGCTTAAATAAAGGAACATGGTTTAGATTTTCTCACTATCATTTTGAACTTGATAAAAGTAACGGAATATCTAAAAAAGTACTAAAAACAATGAAAATAATATAAAAAGTAACGAACATAATATAAAAGTAAAAAAACGTATTAAAAACAACGAAATATCCAAAAACTAAAGATAAAAGAAGGAGTTCTTTTTTTTTTTTTTTAAATTTTTGGTATTCATGTGATTTTTCTTTTTATTTCAATACGTTTATTACTATCTTATCTTGTGTTACTAGTCATGTAGGTTTCTAAAAGTAAGTTCCAAAAGATTTGGTAGTCTAAACAGTCAATTTCAAATACAAGGTTGCTAATAATTGTCCTACTAGCCAAAGGTTGAAGAAGCTTGAAGATTACACAGTTTAAGAAAAGTCTATATAATACATAGAAATACTAAGAAAAATAACAGATCTATAACTTAGTTGTGACACATCATATACAAAAATATAGGTAATAAATCAACAGTAAATGGGACACATCTTCCACCCCAAAGAAACATTTTGTGTACTTTCCATTCTTTCCTTTCATCCTTGGAGACATTTGGAACTCAAGCTTAGAAGCTATGAGCATTTTGATTTACTTTACGCAAGTTAACAAAAGTGATCGTATTGATTCATAACATGAGATAGAGAAGAAAAGTTATTGAAGCGCGTCAGTTGATTAAGTGGAGAAATTATGCCAGCATAATGAATGAAAAAAAATGAGATACTGAGTTGTTATAGGAAAATGAATCTTTATGCTAGGTGTATTAGCTCTAAATGAAAAGTGTATAATGTTTGGATACAAAAATTTAAATAAAACAGTGTTTCAATATATTTTTCATTGATTTTCTATCATAACTTGTACAATGAAACATTTATATTGGATTATGCAAATTCTTCTTGTAATATTTTAGTTATGGTTGATAATTTGTGTTATTGTATCATATCTTATTTTATCTAAAAGGATTTGTGTTTATAAAATCTAAGCCCGTGATATGATCTCTTTATTAATTGTGTATGAAAACCTAAATCCGTAACTTAGTAGTTCTCTTGTCTGGATTAAACTCATTTATATTAAGATTGGTAATTAATGCTGTGGTTCATACTGTTTGTTAATAAATAAAAGTTATAATTAAATTTATAAAATATCTATAAATACAAAAGGAAAAAAAAGAGGCAATAATATTTTAATTTTATAAAGACAAATGATATAGTATCTTCATATTTAATATAAAACTATAATTCAACAAAAGTTTTAGTAAAATAAAATCTTACTATATATAGAAAATGTAAAAATTAAAGTTACATAACATCATTAAATTAAGTAAAACTATCAACAAAATGGATATTGGTGTTATTACTGGTATTGATTTCTAAATTTATCATATTATTTGTCATATTTTTAAGATGAATTTGTAATTAGAGTATAATGTTATAGAAAGAAAATATAACATTATTAAATTTAAGTTACATAATATTACAAAATTAAGTAGAACTATGACTTAATTGGATATTTATAATACTATCATTGTTAATTTTCAAATTTATCACATTATCTGTTGTACTTTTAAGGAGGATAGTTAAATAATTTATACATGAGTTTGTAATTTTTTATCTATTTAGACTACAAATGTAGTAAGCAAAATATATAACTAAAAGTAATGAATCTTGTATCTTTAATTTAGATTTCTGACTTGGAAAGAAATAATTTATATAACAAAATACAAATAAGGAAGAATATATAGTATGTCTTATGTTTAGTTTGTGTTTGAGTTTAACTCATTACTAATTCTTCTTTTGCTTCTAGTAAATCAAAAGGTAAATTAGCGAGCATGCCGGCATGAAATGAAAGAAGATTGTATGTGTCATGTCATATCTAAACCAAACATGAATTTAACCATATTTAAATGGGTCTAACTTGATTGTGTTTTGTACTAATTTTTTTTATACACTAACTTATTTAAATTATGTCATGTCCAGTTTAGGTCTATAATATCTATGTTTTAAACTGCTAACCCTAATCCTAGTTACCAATATAGGTAATAAAATGAACTAGTGTTCCCTGTTGAATTAGGTCTTATTTGGATTTGTTTTTCGATTTGTATTTTATTTATATTTGATCTATATCTATTTAAAATTTAATATTTAAAAAACTATCTAATTTATATTTTATCTATTTCTATTTCATAATTATAATGAAAATAATGAATTCATGTACTTTTAAGAAAAAAAGATTTTTAAAAAATATATTTTAGGTATTGAAAATGATTATTTTATTTGGTATTTGAAAAAAATATATTTTCATCTTTTTAATGTTTAATTTTTGCAAAACATAAGAATTCAAGTAGATAATAATAAAACACCAATAAAATGGGAAAAAAGAAACCAAATGGAGCCTTAATCTCATTGCCATGATATAATTCGAAAGTGGATCTCTGTTGTTTAAGTAGATAAAGCACCAATAAAAATATTCCAACTTAATCTTATAAAATCTCATATAAAGCTTATCCATAACATTATCACACTTTCTTATAATTTAATTTCCATATTATAATCACACTTTGATTGTTGAACCAATAGACTTTAAGTTAATTAAAATTAATTTGATGGATATAAATCCAAATTAGTGGAACGCACCAAATATATTCACTAAATATATTTGATAAGTGAGTTTGGTCTTTAATTTGATAAATTGTCCAACTTATACAATCAAATTGGTCAACATTTTTTAAATTAAAAACTTAAACAACCTATACACTGAATAAACATATTAGTATTAACTTAACATATATTTTATTATCATTAAAACCAAATTATGAGACTTAACAATCTTTCCTTACCCGTCATGCCTAGTTAAGGTTTCTTCTCTTTATCTTACACCAATGGCTCCCAGTTAATCACAATTCTCCTAACTTTAAGTACCCTTATCCTCTAGATTAAATACAGAAAATCCAAACTTATATAATGAAAGCTTGTCCCTATGGATAAAAATGAAGACTCTTTTCATTTTATTATCTTTTACACTCATCTTCTTCTCTTTGCACATATCCTAACTATCTCCTAAGTTTTCTTATGGGATTAAGAGAATTGGCAATATTGCCTCATTTTGTAATAATAATATCCTAACCTCAATTTTGATGGTGGAATAGATGGCATTGGTGACTACAAAGGTAAGTATGCATCTGGTGGAGGTTATAGAGGTCGTAGCATTGTAGTTGAAACCATAGATAACAATTTTGTGGAATATGGGGTGTTTTGTGTTTAATAATAGGACAATATTGATTATTGATGCTTGAAAACTTCTTTAACAATGAAAAGTGTGCATTATCAAGTAGGAATGAAACCCTTTGAAAGTGTTCGATATAATGCTCTAATGAACTGTTAAAGGTTCTTTTTCTTGTCCTTTACTTGTGCTTATTCCTCTTCTCTTTCTTCATATCACTAACCTTATAATGCATTGCTAAGGTTTCGCTATTGAAGTGGCTTTTGTTTCTACTAAAGTCCTCTTCATTAGCAATGAAGTAGATTTTCTAATTGAAGAGTAGAAACACCCTTGAAGTTAAAAAATGCAAAACAATAAGTTGATTTAAAACTTTGTTAATTAGCATGTTATATGGGTCATAATATTTGGTAGCTAACTTGGTGTATGTAGAAGTTGAAGGCTTTAGTGGGGGTATTATTGCCTTCTAGAATGAGCAAGAGGTGATGATCCAAGTAAATCACATCTTGTGTTAACAAATTATCATGAATGTTTAAGTATGTAACTCTAATCTTTCTTGGTTTCTTTCCATTATCTTTGCTAGTCTTAAGAGAGAACTATGAAGAGTTTTGTGGGACGAGTTACAAGAATGGAGTTCAAAGATAGTATGACCTTGGGCTTTGATTGGGGATTTCAATGAAATTCTATGTAAGGAAGAAGAATGGGTTAGGGTAGGGTTAGTGTGAGTGGAGAGGTAGACTAAAGACGAGCATAAGAATATTAAGATTGCATATATGTGGTATGATTGATTTAGGATTTATAGGATCACATTTTATGTAGTCCAAAAGATAAAAAAACATAAGGGACTTGATTCAAACACGGCTAGATAGGGCATGAGGGAATGGGGAATAGAGAAGACTTTTCTCGGAAGCTAAGGTAATACATCTTGTTTCCAACCATTCAAACCATTTGCCCATTCTTTTAAATAGGCCCAGAGTGAATAGGCCCTTTAGATTTCAATCAATATGGCTGAATCATCCTGGGTTCATGAAGTTTATGGAATCGAATTGGAGATGGCCAAGTTTTGATCATATTGAAGATACCTCGAACTTTATGGATAAGCTATGGTAGTTGAACAAGGAGATCTTTGGTATGATCCTAAGAACCAAAAAAGAGATTGTAGGAAAGTTAAAATTCGTAAAGAAAAAACTCTTTGAATTCCCAAGTCATGACCTCATTAAGGACGAAAGATAGATTCAGGAAAAATTAAACTGGGTTTTAAAGCAAGAGGAGCTGTCATAGGCTGTAAAGGCAAGATCGAATTGGATTATGCATAAAGAAAGGAACATGAGGTTCTTCCATACCAATGTTGTTATAACAAGATCCAAATCACAGATTGGCGGTGTTTTTGATTTAGTAGGGAATTGGGTTGAAGAAGAACAAGGTATTAAGAATCTATTCTTCTTCTCCTTATATTCGATCGAAAGGGAGTTTGTGTAGACTAAGTCTTTGAGTTGGCAAAGTAACCATAATTCCTTATCATCAAAATAACATGAAGCCCTTCGAAAGGATTGGTCAAGAGAGGAGATAAAACAAGCTTTGTGGTGTAATGGAAAGAACAAGGCACTGGGTATAGATGGTTTGATTATGGAATTCTATAAGAATTGTTGGAGCTTAGTTGGGAATACAGTGATGGACTTGGTTAGATCTATTCTTAGAATTTAGTGTATGCTTAAGGAACTCAATTAGACCTTTTTAGTGTTGATTCCTAAAGTAGTTGGTGTGAATAATGTAACTAACTTTCGGCTAATAAGCCTTTGCACCACTATCTATAAAGTAGTGAGCAAGTGCTTGGTAAGTCGCCTTGGACCAATGTTGAATGACTTAATCAATCCAGAGTAATCTAGTTTCATTCCACAGCAGGCAACAAGAGATAATATCATCATTTTCAATGAAGTGCTTCATTCCTTCAAGAAAACTCAAGGAAATAAGAAATGGATCATTGTTAAGGTGGATTTGGAGAAAGCTTACAATTGCCTCGAATGGGATTTTATCAGATCTTCTCTTCATTTCTTAAATTTCCTAGAGTCTTAATTAAGTTAATTAGCTCCTACCTCTCATTGGCTCAATTTCGCATCATTTTAAATGAAGCTACGATGGACCCCTTTTTCTCAAGTAGATGAGTGAGGCAAGGTGACCCCTTATCTCCATATCTATTCATTCTAGCAATGGAGATTTTAAGTTAGATCATTCATACCATAGTAGATGAAGGAAATGGAAGCTACTCCATGTTAGAGGTACAAATATTAACTTATCTCATCTAGTTTTTGCCAATGATCTCCTTCTTATGGGAGAAGCTATGGAAGAAAACACACATCTTATAAAGGAGGTTATGGATGGATTTGGAAATACTAGCGCATAAACTATTGGAAATCTTGTGTAATTTTCTCTGGGAATACTAATGGAAGGGTTAAAGATAGTATCTCTAAGATATTCAGCATTAGGACCTCTTTGGATATTGAGAAATACCTTGGTATCCCAGTCAAAGAAGGAGGAAAACTGAAGGGGGAGGATCTTGGTTTGATTATGGAGAAGATTCGAAGGAAGTTAGTAGGGTAAAAGACAAAATTCTTGAGTATGGAAGGCAAAAGGCTCCTCACTTCATTCAGTCTCAAGAGTATTGTAAATTACTATTCCCAAGTTATTCCTCTACCTAAGAATTTTTATTAAGAAAGTTGAATGTATTCATAAGGACTTTGTTTAGGGATCCATGACAGAAGTAAGGAAAATTCACTACATATGATGAGAAAAGTTAAAGAAGTTGAAAGCTTGGGTTAGTCTTGGTCTATGTGATGTCAAAGCTAGAAATAAAGCAAGCATGGCAAAGTTAGCTTAGTGTTTCAAAAGAAAGGACCTACTATGGACGAGGCTGCTCCAACAGAAATATAAGATGTAGTTGGGAAATATTAAATGGAAAGTTGGTTCAAGCATTTTCTATAAGTTAATGAAAGCTTATCTTGGGTGGGAGAAAAAGCATAGGTTAAAATTAAAAATGGCAAAAATAACTTCTTCTGGACTGATTGATGGAAAGGAGATATGCCAATTTCTAGCTAGATTTATGGATCTTTGCATTGTTTAGACAACGTTGTCACTATTCACTAGGCTTGGAATAATGAAATGGGTTAGAATGAAAATGTGATAGGATACTTTCTAGACTAGAACATTAAAGAGAAACTAGGGGACTTGTGGTTACATGACGATGGGAATGATGAAGACATGGTTTGCTAGCCTTATGAGATGGATAGAAAATTTTTCACAAAGTCGGCATATGAATTGCTTTTAAAAGATATGGATCAAAACTTAGGAAATGAGAGATGGGACTAGATTTGGAAATTACCCATGTCTTAAGCATTCGATTCCTAATATGGCGTATTTTTTATAATGGTTTGGCGACTGAAGATAATATGGCAAAGAGGGGAATTAATGGAAGGGAAATATTTCCTTTATGTAATAGGGAAACTGAAACTATTTAACATGTCTTTGATAACTGTTCGTGGAGTAAGGAAAGTTTAATGTTGTTGAAAATCCAAGTTAAAGGAAACATTCAAAACTTTGAGAACCTAAAGAAGTGGTTGTATTGAAGAAGCAACATAAGAAGATTGAATTGGAGGAGCATGGAAACACTGTAGCAAGTTTTGTTCTTAATTGCCATAAAGGAAATCTAGAAGGAATGGAATAGAAGAATCTTTTAGTTGGATTCATTGGACGAGAGTTATGTTGAGAAGTGTAGGATTGCTAATGAGTGGTGGGTGCTTCAACGGAGAGAGAAACTACAACTAAAATCACAGTGGAAGTCTTCTAAAGGTGAAAAAATATAAGAGGGATGGCTAAAGCTAAATTGTGGTGGAGCTGTAACTTCAGATGGGAAAATGGTAGGGATTGGAGTCATGGTGAAAGATCATTGTAATATGGTGATAGGAAGATTGTACAAACAGGTTAAACTCCTTACCCCCCTTGGAAGCAGAAATCTTAGCAATTAAAAGTGGTGTGAAACTAGCAAGAGCATTGGGTTATGACAAAGTAGTTTATAAGGTGGATGTGGAACAGGTAATTAAGTGGATAAAAAATGATAGAGTGGACATGGATAGATGTAACCGGATCTTACAAGATTGCAAACATCTAAGTTCCTCTATATCTTCTTTCCTCATTTATAAGGTCTTAAGAGAGATCAATGAAGGAGCGGACATGTTGGACAAGAGAGGGCTCCAAGGATTAGATGAATATGTTTTTGTTGATTTTGTTTTGCGTTTTTTGTCCAATGTTCTTAATAGCTTGTAGACTTATGGTCATGTTGTTGAGTAAGGAAACTTAGTCCTTAACTCTTGTTAATGCTTTGTCTTGTTGGATTGTTAATCTAATATATTACTTTTACTTTTACCTTAAAAAAAAAAAACACTTGGTAAGTGGCTTATGTGCCAATCTTTGTACTTACATGCTTGTGTTTACCAATCCACGAATTTTATCATGTTTGAAATGTTCGAGCTTATATGTCCAGATCTAAGTATACTAAAATTTCCATATGCATCTTACTTGGGTAGCTCATGTGTGAGTCTATGTATGCCCCTTATATATATATAAAGGCCCTTTTGATTTCAAGAAACATAAAAATTAAAGGAATTGTTAAGGAAATTTTAGTTATGTGTATTGTCCTTGGCCATATGCCACCCCATGTACCCCTATTACCTAGATAATAGTTATTATATGAGGTATTTGATGAGGTGAAAAAAGTTGTCCAAAACGGTATTCTTGTTTGGAAAAATTGAACTATTCAACTCGGTTTTGTGTATGTAAGCATTTCTAAGGAAAAATTGATGGGATTTCCCTTCTCTTATATGAAGTTTTGTATTATTGAATAAAGAAAGCAATTGTTACCTTGTGCGTAGTGTATACTTAAACTTCAATTTTTCATGTAACAATTAGTTGATTCATGTAAGTCTTGTATAGAATTAAATTTATCGAAAAATAAATATAATTCAAGAAAAAAAAAGGGATTTGATCGACTTCTTGACCATAAAAATGTTTATGATTAAAAATATAGCAAAGTTATTTTTAGGCAATTAAACCAAGCCGCAATCCATTTGTAGGCTAATTAGAATTGCAATCTGGACCATTGGAAAAAGAAAATATAATGCTATTTTGGTTTGGATTGGTTTAATTTATAGATTAGTTTTGTATGGACAGTTCTTTGCATTCCCACCATATTTTGGATAGGTTTGACCTACCAATAGGGCCTTCATCTTCTTCCTCTTAGATTGCACGATTTGTTGAGCCACATGGTTTTAAGACATCATCAACATAGTTTGGTTCATCATCTATTTAGGTCTTACATGTTGGTGACAGGGTTTGAAAGTTGCCTTCAAGAAACGTAATTAAGATTAATTGTGATGCTTCAATGGATTTGCATGCTAATGGTGGGGGTTCAGGAGTTGTTTGTGGAGCTTTCGAGGGTAGCCATTTGCAAGCTATTGCAATTTCTGCACTTCTTCAGATGTTGAGATTAATGAGGCTTTGGCTATAAGAGAGGGATAAAGGAGAGTGAAATGTAGAGGATGGCATTACATTTAATTGGAATCAAACTCTTTGAAGCTCGTTACGGCTATTTCCTCACCATTGTCTATAGCCTAGTGATCTATTGGGGATATATGGGATATTATGCAATTGAAATCTTGTTTTATTAGTTGTTCCATTTTGTTTATTTGTCATAAAGCTAAAACTAATGTGCATGCTCATTGGGTTGCAACCTAAGCAAAAATTGAGATGAGTTGGAGTTATAAGATTCATTGACCTTCATCCCAATTGTTTTGTCTTTTATTTTCAAACCAGTCCTCTAAGCTTCTTGATGTGTAATTTTTTATTTTAATATTATTGTTTCTATTTTTAGTTTAGGTGGTTTCAGCTTTGATCGCTACCACCACCACAAGTTAGGGTGTATTTTCAGGACCACAGATCGCTTATAAAGGTACTTACAAATTACCTATTAATACAGTTTTAGATTGATAATAGAATTCAAAACTTTTTTCTTTGATAGATTAAAATCGATCCTTACTAACTTAGCAAACTTGTGTTGACATAAATATGGTTACTAGGGTAGTCACTAGATGTCTACTTTAGGAATTCCCATTATGAGGCATGAATGGCTATATAGTTTAGGTTGTCTTTGGTGAAAGTGCAAGCAACTATATTTTTATATTGTAAAAGAATTAATAGAAATTTTGTAGGATCTACTGTACTAAGTAGTTGGTTATTTCTACGTGCGGTGCTATAAAAGTTCACACCTTGCCAATATCATGCACAGATAACACATAAAGTCGACAAGTCACTCGAAAAGGGACAAATGGCTTTCAAAGTTTGAAACGACCTTGGGGAAGCTCGTTGCCTGCAAGAATTTATTTAAATAGGCCATCGACTTTTATCTCTCATTCAATCGTGGCTTCATATCCTCCAGCTATAAAAAGGATCTGAATTCCTTCAACAATCAAAAAGATTGTCTAATTCTATAGGGATTAGTTGGTAGTGGTGTTTGCAGTGGTGGAGGATGACTGCGGTGGGTGGTTGATGGTAATAGTGATGGTTTGTTGCTTTATGCATGAAGGTGATGTGTGGTGGTTTGTGAAAGAGGTATGGTGGGCATCGGTTGTGCGAGAAAAGAAGAAGAAGAGAGGGGTATTGGGTATCTTTTTTCTTTGAAATTGAGATTCTTAGATTGTGATGAAAAATAGGGATTCTTAATATTTAGGAAATGAGATTCCTAAATAATTGAGATTTAGAGAGGTGTTTTTCCATCCCATACTATTGCCCCCGGAGAAATTTTTTTAAGAAATCATCATTGTCTTCCATAGGATAGGATTAGAGGCTACAGTGCCGTGATTTTATATATATATAATTAAAACTAAATATCTTTCCATTTGTCGAAATTTTTTTAGTTTATAAATTTACATACACAAAACTTTTCGTATGATACATTCACATTAATTACGTTGACATAATCCACTAACCTTAAATAATATAGATCAAAGAAAGAACCACGTAATTATTAGTAAAAGTTAATACAACATAACAATAAACTGGTCATAATTTACCCACTTTACCTACAATAGTGGGTTTCCATAATTTTTTTTTTTTTAAACTACGCGTGTTAGTCAAGCTGAATTAGAAGAAAAAGAAACGGAGATACATATTTTTGAAATATAAAAAGAAAAATAAAAAGAGAATAAGATAGATTTTTGGAGACATTCTAGTTGTTCAAATTGCTTGTGGGACGAAATATACTTTTTTCCTTTTTTTTTTTTCAAGAGGAAACAAACGAGGAAGAGAATGTTGCCTTTTAAGTTTGAACTTTTAATGTACACCATCGTCAGTTCATTATGTCCCATAGTAATTAAGTCTCGAAGGAAAATTTTCAGGAAACTAAATCATAAATTTGAAAAAAAATTTTATTGTATCAACATGCCACATATTTTGATAAGTGATAGATAAGGTTGGGAAAAAAACCACAAATGGTAAATCCAATTGGACGGTACCAAAAAATTGATTTTCTTGCAAACCAATTTGTTTGCAGTTTGTTTCGGTTATATATAAACGATTCTCAATTGGGTTTAGAAAGGCAAATTGAATCGAACTATTTGGTTAAATAAAAAAAATTATGTAATTATTTGGTATTTTCTTTATTTTTTAAAATTAATCTTCATGGATTTTATGAATTTTTTTATATTTTATTTTTCTTTATCTTATTTCTAGGCTAATTATTAAGATTAAGTTGAGTGAGTTATATTTAAAATTTAGAAATTTTTCTTTTCTAAATCATTTTCAAATCAAAAGTTTAATCTTAGTACTCTTTATATGTCTCTCTTCTCTTTTTCAATTTTTGATGTGTCTCTTTTGTCTCATTTGTATCACTTTTGGATGGGCTAACTTCACTTTTCTCTCCTAGTTATTGTTCATTGGAATAAGATTTTTTATCTTTATCTAATCAAGTTAGGTTTATCAAGATCTTATATAACTTTTTGCTAAGTATTGTTACATATAATAAATGTATAAAAAATTAATTGAAAATATATAAAAGTTTAAGAAAAATATATTATTGGAAATAAAAATATTTAGCAAAAATTTGATAAAAAAAGCTTGAAATCAAATTGAACTGAATTTAATTATGTTAAAAAAATTTATAAATCTTACTGTATGGTTAGATTTGATTTAAAACAAACAAGACAGAATCGTTATATTAAGTTTGATTTGGTAAGATGAGTGAATTGTACCAAATTGAATTGCACTTACCCCTAAATAGGTGAGTGTCGATAATATTTAAATATGTATTAATAATAGTGTACTATACTTTTACATATTAGGACTTAATTAGTACTTTCATACCACTAATTGAAACAAATGCCATATTACCTCAAAGATTTGGCTCTTTTCATATTACTTTCAGATCCTAATATGTGATCAACTCGTCTACATTCAATAACTAGCAAACAAAAAAATAAGGTTAAAAGAAAAAAAAAAAAGAAATACAACATTTATTGGTGAAAACCTGAATTCTACGTAGACACTGGAGGATAATCATTTCAATTTAAATTATTTTTTTATATGTTTTTAAATTAAAAGTTTGATCTTAGTACTCTTTACATATTTCTCATCTCTTTTCTAATTTTTGATGTGTTTCTTTAGTCTCATTTGTATCACTTTTGAACGGATAATTCTACTTCTCTCTCTTTGTTATTGTTTATTAGAATAAAATCTCTTGTTCCTATCCAATTAAGTTGGGTTTATTAAGATCTTATATAACTTTTTGCTAAGTAACATTATACATAATAAATGTATAAAAATTAATTGAAAACATATGAAAGTTTGAGAAAAATATATTATTAGAGGTAAAAATGTTTAAAAAAAATTTGATATAAACGGTTCAAAATCAAATTGAATTGAATTGAATTTAATTAGGTTAAAAAAATTTACAATCTAAACTGTATGGTTAGGATTGATTTAAGAAAAAAAAATCAGAACCGTTATATTTAAATTGATTTGATAAGAAAAGCAAATTGTATCAAACCGAATTGCACCTACCTCTAAATAGGTGTTACTAATAATATTTAAATATATATTGATAATAATATACCATTCGTTTACTTATTAGGTTTTAATTAGTAATTTCATACCACTAATAAAAACAAATGCCATATTACCTCAAAGATTTGGCTCTTTTCATCTTAATTGCAGATCCTAATATGTGATCAACTCGTCTATAATCAATAACCAGCAAATAGAAAAATAAGGTTAAAAGGAAAAAAAAAGAAATACAACATTTATTGATGAAAACCTGAATTCCATGTAGACACAGGAGGATCATCATTTCAATTTAATAATAATAATAAAAAAAAGAATATAATTACAAACATTGACCTCAAACCCTTTGCATTGTAGGATCAACCTCCGATCCGTCTTCTCTTACACATTCTGGTCATCATACATCACCTTAAAGAACCCTCACAGAAATGTTAATAACGCCATTTTCCATCCCAAGACCATTTCTCAGCCTATAACTCAAAAAATGCATGTAATTCTCCGGCGTATAATCCCCAATGAAATCCGACACTGGAATCCTCGCCGTCCCGATGATCTTATCGTTGGAAGTTCGTCGGTGAACTTCAAGGTTTAGATAACTCGTGTTCATGGGCAAATCGACACGTAAACTTTCGTTCCACGAGGGGAAACCATTGCCTCCTACGTCGAGCCTGGTGACCACTTGGTTACCATGGCGAGGGCCGATTTTCATGACGACGTAAGAGTTTTTCTTTACGGGCTTTCCATGGTATTCTAGGTTCTCTCCAGAGATGATTTTGATCTCTAACTTCCTATCTCTTGTAGTAGGGGTAACTTTCATTGCCATATAATATGTTAAATGTTAAGTAAAAATCGGTAAGATCATAAGTATTTATAAGGGTCTATAACGCGGCAACTTGGATTAAGAATGTTGTTAAGATGGTTAGCATTTAAAACAGTTTAGAATGACGACAACTTGGATTAAGGATGTGCCCAAAAAAAAAAAAAAAAAAAAATTGTTAAGAGTTTCCGGTAAATGAATTAGAATTAATTTATCTTACATTAGTAAAAACTACTGTCAATATTGTCCAACTCATAAGGTTGCCGATGTCCCATCAGTGCATCTTGGAGCAATATAATAACTTTTTTTACGAAAACATAGTAAAGGTCAAAACTCTAAATCACAATTTACACTATTGATTTAAAAAAACTTTTAAACTTTCCTAGAGGCTCAGGCTCAGAAATTGATCTTAAAATGTAGATAATAACAAAATATCATTAAAAAGAGATAAAAGAAAACATTGCTTGAAGCTCTAAATCACAATCATAACTACATAATTGTTTTGTACCTAAATGCACAACTAAAGGTGACGGTGTTTAAAAAAAAAAATATAAAGTACGTATACAATTAAGCGTTAAATATTTAGTCTATTTTTCATATTAATTTTTAATTTATTATAAAATTACAGATAGGCATTAATTTTTCATTTAATAAATTCTAATCTTACAGTAAGGATTCTCCAATGATATAGATCGAAGAAAGGTATGACGTAATGACAAGTAAAAGTTAACACAACGCAACTAAATTGGTTATATACGTTTTGCCTACTTTAACGTAAAAGAGCGGGTATCCGTAATTTTTTTCCTTAACTAGGCATGTTGGTTAAGCTAAAGTAGGAGATTGAGAGAAGGAGGATAAG
Source organism: Lumnitzera littorea (assembly GCA_024138015.1). NCBI lineage: Eukaryota > Viridiplantae > Streptophyta > Magnoliopsida > Myrtales > Combretaceae > Lumnitzera > Lumnitzera littorea. Next base: position 38,155,013 of record JAMXBB010000008.1, read on the forward strand.
ATAGAATTTTTGAGATATCCGAGCTCAAATCAAATCACTTCTCTTGCAAATATACTTTCTATTTTTTTTTTTTTTCCTCTTTTGGGGCCCCTAGAGGAAGCAAACTTGGAAAGGAGCAGTGTGTCTTTTATAAGTTTGTAGTTATAACACGCTCCAACCAACTACAATATATCCTTAAACTATTTAATTGAGTTGAATCAGTATTAAGCTCGAGTTTTGAGTTTTTAGTTTGAGTTTTAGTTAAAAACTCTAAACTCAAGATCTGTTTGAGTTTGACTAAACTTTAAATATTGAGCTAGAACTTAACTTAAAGATATATTTAGCAAGTTTGGGTTTGATTCAATTAACTTGATTAAGTTTGAATTTTCTAAAAAAATTTTCTTAAACAACCTTGAATTCATTTATATTTAAAAAAAAAAATTAAAAATCATGCCAAAATCAATCATGCTTATAAGCCTAATGAGTTTAATATTCTAAAATTTAAGCTTGACTCAATTTATTACTCAAATAGCTCGAATTCAAGCTTGATTCTACTGTTATGGGGTTAAATTCAAAGTCATGCTTGAATAGTTTGTGAATTCAACACTCTCGTTTTTTCTCTTGTTCTTTGACACAGAAAATAACAATTCAGACAACAAATGCTCTTTACCTAATTTTCAACTAAATCAAAGTATTGTATTGCAAGGTGATGCACCGATGGACCATCATTAACTTGATGGATGGAATAATAATGGTAATAGCTCTTATTAACATAAAACAATGATAATAATGCGTGAATGTATCCTAATCCATCCTATGACAATTGTCCCTAACAATTTTTCATTATATTCTTAATCTAAGTTGCGGCGTCCTAAACCCTTATAATACGAATCATCTAGGATTATGGGGATGGCGAGAATTCTAATGTCGGATTTCATTGGGGATTAATACACCGGAGAGTTACTTGCACTTTTTATTTTTTGTTTCCTGGGTCAAAAAATGGTATTGTTAATAATTCTTTGAGGCTTATAGATAATACGGTACCCTATGATGGCAAAAACCTAAAATTAATTAAAAAAATCTCCAAATTTTAATGAATTTCAGATTCATTTTCCTGTGTTTCTTAAATCTATAAACTATCGAATAATTATGAACTTTTGTATTAACTCACTGGTACTATCCATAAGGGTCGGCGTGATGCGGCTCGGTCTAGTTTACTCCTTCAAACAAAACTGTATCTTAGTGATTTCTGTTAAGCAGAACTTTAGTATTAGCTTAATGGTAGTACCCCATATGAGTTAGCATGATATGGTTCGAATAACCAGATGGTTAAATTTTTTTTTTTCACAAAAGAATCTGATGAAGTCCAGATCGATTCTTGATTTGAAACGTGTATATATTTATCTCATTTTGGTTAATGAGATAGTCACTTCATGTAATTTTGCAAACAAGTTTAAAACAACATTTGATATGAAAAACTATAGAACCTTGTCCTTTATCATTATCCCGAAGAAAGTAATAAATAGCTCAAACGAAGTAACATAAGTGGTGTAATTTTGTGGTACTAGAATTTGAGTTGAGGAATAGCCTAATACACACTCCATGCTTGATTGAATGGTGTCATATATACAATCAAGAGTCATGTCTATTTCAAGTACTTCCGATAAGAATCGTTTAGCTGGACAGAGAGGGACTTCATCTTAGGCACCAAGAAAGATAAAGAAGAAGAAAATCGAAAGAAAGGAGTAAAAGAAAACCATTAATGAATCAAACATAGCCATCAATGTGCTGATGGACAATTCAATGGCTGTTGTGTCCAATTAACAAAAAGCTTCACAGTAATGTCCCAAGGAATCAGTTCACTAACTACCACGGTCAACATTCTGTGGCGGCGAGAGGAGAAGAAATGCATGTTGTATTTGCCGTTAGGATTCTTGTACATTAGAATTAGAAATAGGCAGAGCTTCCCTCAAAGGGTCAGGCTTGCATTTAGAGGCATGAAATTTCTTTCTTCTTCTTTTTTTTTTTATATATATTACTATTGTCTCTGAGTTTTGGCTGATAGAGATTAAGAGTGGATTGGGCTTTGTGCAATAGAGGGAGCTTGCAAAACAATAATCAATGAAGGATGTTAGGGTGTTATTTAGTATGGTTACTTCAATACTTAAGTTAGTAAAATATATTGAGAGTGATAACAAGTACGCTAAAGGGCATAACATAGCTCAAGTGTGCAACATATCAAATGGTTTATCGCTGGGTGATGGCCTAGTATTTAAAAAGAAGTGGAGCTGGCGATTAGAGAACTATTAGTGGGCGAAGGATACATCTACGAGTCATGCGTAGTGAAGATGTGTAAACCTACGTGGCCATGAATTGTAGGAGATAGTTGTCGACCAAATCTTTGATCTTTATCCTTGTTTTTCAACTATTGGAGTTCGTATTATATAGGCAGGCAATCCAGTGGGCCTAGGTCGAGGTGGACTAAAGGAACAAGGAGGCCGTACCCAATTAAGAAGGAGCTAGGTCATGAGTGTGGGTAGGTTATCAAAGGAATGAGGGACCCAAGCCTAAGATATCTTGTCAACACTTGTCTCCCTCATAGTCTCATTGTCGAAGTGGAGGCAAGGAAAAAGGATGGATGGGTTCCTCAAGCACATAGCTAAGCTGAACTTAGAGCACTCATGGTAGCTTGGTAATTTATGCGATGAATTACCGCACTAACACTTTTGGAAAGGTTAGTTGATATGGCATGAAAAATGCCTGAGTAGAGGAGATGCTCGTTGAGGAGGCCCAAATTGATAATGTGTGAAGCTAAATACTAATGAGGTGATCCATGGAGAATACATTAGGGTAGAGCTAAATGCTTAAGTGTTGAACCGAATGGGTAGCTCGAGGTGAATGCCCTTTGGGTTGAGCAGGGCATTTAGCTCGAGGTGAAGATTTAGTAAGTTGGGCCTTTTAAGCAATAAAGGTTCAAAGCGTAGGTGCTAAGAATGCAGAGGAATCAGATGGTCTGGGATGGTAGAATCAATCAAGCAATGGAAAAGCCGAGCAAGGCTAACCTATCTATGTTGAGCAATGGTGTTAGGGAAGCTCTATTATGGATGTGGAAGATGAAGGGGCTTTAGGAAAACTTATTATGGAAGCCAACTTTTTGAATTCTTACTTCATCGCATACTTTTATGGTGTAGTTAATGCGACATGATAGGTGTCATATCTTTGTAAACTTCTTGTATTATCACATACGTTTTGTCTTTTAAATGTAGTTGTTCGATCAAAATTGTCACTACATGTTTGCATCACAACGCGTAAGGGGATTTATGTCTATACATATCTCCATAACTGCCTATTCGCCTTCATAAGCGTTTGGCCTACAAACCCCCTCAACACTTATACAAATTACTCTTTTACAACTTCTCTTATTGCTTTCATATTGCAACTTGAGTGTTTCTATTCCTTCACTAATGAAACTTTATTTGAAACTCCTATGCTTCCTTTCTTCCTTTAATACAATGTCACAATCAAGAACAAGTTTTGTGAGTGCAATATAACATCCTTAGACTTTGAAGCCACAAGGAGTGCTACTCGTGCCTTGAGAGGCAGCAAAGAAGCTTTATCCTTGTTGGCATAAATGGATAGGGAAACAAGGAGGTGGATTGAAGCACTTGATGGGGCAGCGTTAATAAGGGCCATCCTTTAAGACGTATACCTATGTGAACACTTACTACATGTTGTCGATGTGTACGACTGGCTAAAGGTTAGCTAGAAACCAAATGGTTAGGTAAGCAAGAGTAAGGCAATTGTTGTCAACCGGGTTTTAAAGAACTTTGTCTTTGGTGAATTCCTTAGCTTGGTTATGTGGCTACCATAACTAGATGAGAGGGTGGCTTTACTTTAAGGCACTTCATGGTGTATGAAGATTCTTTGGAGCATGGGATGCGCCTACCTTTCACAGACTTTAAGAAAGAGTTGTTCGATTATCATTAATGTTGCCTTGCTCATATACCACCCAATGGGTGGAGTTAAAGGCATTCTAGGCCTTGTGTGAATACTTAGTGATGTGGGTCACACTCGAGCTCTTCAACCACTTCTATTTATGGAAGTCTCTAAACAGGTGGACTTACCCCTAGAATTGTATAGATAGGAACTATTTAGGGGCTTGGATTCATTTGAAAAGAGTTAGTAGGACAAGTTCGTAATGGTAGAGTTGCCTTAGATGGTTGACTTTTGGACTCTACTGGTTTAGATTGAAGTACAAAGGAAACTCGGCTCGAACGATGTAGAGGCTTGTTAGGGGATCGAGGCCTTCATGGCTCTACAGCATGATGAAGAAATTAACGTCAAAGAGACCATATGAAGGTACTTCAGTTTATTGATCTTTGATCTATTCCCAAGTATAGAGAGGGTTGTCTTGGATAAATGGTTGGAAGGTATATGTCCATCCTCGGCTTAAGTTGTTCCTTTTATCGTACAATGTAGGCTTCATTGAAGCTATACTTTATTTGTGATGTCTAAGGAATAGGGGCTCCTCCTAGCTCGTATTGGTCACGGCAAAATTTTTTGAGTAAGTGTGATAAGCTTACCTTGTGTTGATATTGTTTGTTTGTTTCTTTGCAAGTGAGAAGCTTGTTAGAAGGGAAAAAGTGCCCTGTCCTTATAGACCTGAACTAATGAGGCAATGGCAACCTAAGGTGAAGCCTACAACCAAGACTGGCATCCCTAAAGGACGTAGAGCCAAGATCAAGGGTAAGAGAGACTAGTAAGATTGAACCGGCTAATTTGCCCTAGGGGATTCCTCTTATTAACTCCCCCCCATAAAGCTACTAGCTATTGACCCTATGAGCATGGTCTTTCCCTCCACCGTTGCTACCTCTATCTCTATGCCTATTACATTAGTAGATGATGCTGTTAGTGCCAATGAGCTAAATATGGTGATGCTCCCTCCTTTTATTAGGGGTAAGGAGAGGGAGGTTAAGCTAAAGAAGAAGAAGGGAAGGGATCCCATCAACCAATCATATTTCTTCGAATGGCCCTCGGTTCATCCTTAGAAATGTGCTAATGACCTTGGGGATGCCTTCTATGAGGTCTTGAACAAGTTTTGGTGTTTAGGGGTAACACTATGCTCGTTTAAGAACGTGTTATGTGAGTCCTGAAATGAGGAGCTGCGCCTTCAAAGTAATGAATCCAAAACTAAGAAGGCCAGAGGGAAGCTTATCAGGCCAAAGTGGAATATCTAAGGTAAGGACATTATGTTGTGCCATCAAGACCTCAACCTTCAGGCCTTGATAGGGTCCTTTACCCTTGGTGATTGGCCCATCCTCAAAGACATGTTAAGGATTGAAGAGGATTCTCCTCTAGAAATGGTAGGTCATTTAAGCTTGCTCATTCAACAAGTTTTCATCTCTTTAAGTTGATTTTTTTCTTTGTTGACATTGGTTTGATCACAATTTATGTGTTTCTTTACACTACCATCGGCAAGTGTTGCTCTGGCTCACTAATTACAACATATTGTTCTATAAGGTAAAGGGTCTTTGTAAGGAGGTGTTAAGCACGTAGAATGGCTTAAGGCAAGCAAAATCCTCCTTTAACAAAATTTTCAAAAAATTTAGCAAGGCTAATTGGCATCTGTACTATTCTTATGTGTAGATGACCATGCTTAAGGCAAGGCTGCAAATGGAGGAGCATGGTCAAGCTAGTGCCGAAGAGGTGGCTAAGTAGATCGATGAACTTAAGGCTTAGTTGGAGGACAAATAGAAGAGTAGGGCTTAACTCTCTCAAAAGCTAGATGAAGAGAGGAAGGTTATCGAGGAGCTTGACCAACAAAATGCTGAATTGAGGGCGTTGGTCTCTAAATTAATGACCAAGTTAGTGATGAAGGTGGCTAACTATGAGACTGCCAAAACAACTTTGTTAGAGGTGGCCGATTAAAAGGTCAAGTTAGAATAAAAGATCTAGGAGCTCTAGAAGGAAGCCTCGAATATGAAGGAGGTTATTTCTAAGTTAGAGAGTAGGGAGATCCTTAGTGAGGTAGCCAAGAAGAAGGCTATAGAGAGGTTCTTCACAACTCCTCAGTGGATTGAAGAGTTGGACGACATTTTTATTGAATGTGGTCAAAGCATCAGGACAGACATGATTGAGCACCATCTTGACCTTGACTTGAGCTTCTTAGATTAGCTAAATAATCTAATACATAGGGAAGAGAGGGGCAGCCCAAGCGAGAGAAAGGGATACTACTTAAGTAGTTGATGCATCTTAAGTGGCCCCTTTGCTACTTAGGATGGGCAAGGCGTTCCTCTATCCACTTTTGCCTTAGTAGCTCAATAGGAAGTTACCCTTAAGAATGCTTCCAAAATTGATTAAGGTTAAGGTAATCCTCCTACTAACCCAAGCAAGCAGACCCTAGCTCCTCCCTTTATAGCTTAAGATAAAACATCTTAAGAGTAGGGATCACAAGAAGATCAGTCTCTGAATGTATTGACGTGCTAGACTCTTCAGAGCTCCCAAAGCTGGCTAGTCCGGAATGATAAACTACTATCCCCTTTCTCCTTTTTTCTTTATACTTATTTATTTTTCTTATACTTAGGTTGGAATATAATAGGTCGGGATGTTGGCCTTAACCATGTAAATAATTTTGAAGTAATGAAGGTCAACTTTTTCAATTGGAGCTTTTCCTTTGCTTTCTATTCCTTAGTGCTGTTAATATTCTTACTGCTTTGATGATATGTTGTGCTTACTAGGTGGCATAGCTTGGCACTTAATTGTTGTGTGTTTTTAGTTAACTTGTGTACTTAGAATTGTTTTGGGGAGGGAGGTGGTGGAGGAGGAGGAGAGGGGGTGGGTCGATAGGCATCTAATAGGGGAGTTCCTCAATTGTACAAGGGGCGTTTCCCCTTGTAGAGGTTTCCCATGGGGAGGTTAGGTTGCTGGTGTTTTGACTTATTTAGTTATAAGAGTTCCTTAGTTATGTAAAGGATGTTTCCTCTTATTGAGGTTACCTAAGGAGAGGTTAAGTTGGTGACATTCCAACTTGCCTAGTTATGGAAGTTTCTCAATTGTGTAAGGGCTATTTCCCCTTACTAAGGTTACCCAAAGGGAGGTTAAGTCGATGGTGCTCTGACCTACCTAAACCTGAAGAGGCATCTAGGCATTTGTTCACCTTTTGAGGGCTAGAACTTAATATGAGGGTAAGAGCGAGAGAGAGAGAGAGAGAGAGAGAGAGAGAGAGAGAGAAGTAAAAAGTACATGACATATATATGAGGAACAAAACTTTTATTGATGTTTATAATAGTGTTTACAAGAAATTTATACATCAATCAAAATAAGATTGAAGATTATTGGCATTCCATGTTCATAGGATGAGCTCGTTGTCCAATCTTTCTAACTTGTATGCTCCATTCCCTAAGCTCTCTCTTACCTTAATTGGATCTTCCCAATTAGGGGTCAACTTCTCTTGTCTTTTACCTGAGCTTGTGGCTTTTAGCTTTTACCTTCCAATATACTAGGTTGCTAACCTTAAATTCCTTGTGCTTGACCTTTTAATCATAATATCTAGTTGCTCAGTGCTGATAGGCAGCCACTTGAGCCACGATGAGATCTTTGATTTCTTTAATAGTGTTTACACTAGCTTGTAGTAAGGACTAGCTCGATGTTAGGAAGTTCTAGCTCGATGGGGAGGCTTGCCTCTGACCTAAATGCTAGACGAAATGAGGTCTCTCTTGTAGAGGTACGATGGGTAGTCTTATATCCCTATGGGATATTGGGTAGCTCATCTACTCAAGCACCCTAAGCTCGGTTTACCCTCTTCTTGAGGCTCTCGAGGATAATCCGATTAATGGCTTCAACTTGGCTATTGGATGGAGGGTGGGTAAGCTACGTAAAGTGAGGTGTGATGTGCTACTTGGCGTAGAATTCCTTGAACTTTAGGTTATTGAACTGATGCTTGCTGTCTAAGATGAGGGCATGAGGGACCCAAAATTTAGAGAGAATAATGTTCTGAACAAATGACTTAATGCTCCCCTTGGTGATTTTGCCTAAAGCCTTAGCATTGACCTACTTTGTGAAGAAGTTGACGGCTATAATGATGTACTATCATCCTCCAAGGCCTTGGGGAAAGCATTGAGGATGTTGATTCCCCATTAGGTGAATGACCATAGACTGGTTAAGTTATGGAGATTGGTGTTGGCAGCATGATTGATTGGTGTGTGTTTTTAACACTAGGGGCACTTCTATGCTATAGCCTATAATAGGAATTGAACTGTCTGACCTTCAACTTGAGCCCAAGCGTAAGGTCTTGAGGGACTATCGAAGTAGATTCTATTATTCCAGCCAACTTTTATTGAGGCTGATTTGATCCTTACTGCCAACCAACTCCATATGTCAAGCTAAGTAACTTCTCATCTCTTAGTAGTCAAGTGTTGACATGAAATATGCTCTACTGATTGTCTGACAACTTACATGTCTACTAAGCCATGATTGTACTAACCTTTAGCTTGGTAGTATTAATATTGAAAATCCTAACATACATTCACACCCATGTCTTCTTGGAATGAGCCTTAGGTCTGCTTAGTGACCTCTATCCTAATTGTACCATTTGTCTATTTTTGCTAGAAGCATCTCCAGTGACCTATTACCACGTGTTTAGTCCCATGTGAAAGGATTTTACTGTACTAATAGTTGATTTATTTGATTTTTCATTTCTATCCCTTTATTATTCCTTATACATTACTTCTTTTGGGTAATACCCCTTTTTGTCTTTTCCATTTTTAGGTAGGATGCCTTAACATTTTGAGTATGAATACCCTTGTAATATATAGTTGTAATAATCATCATACATATGATATTGAATATACTCCCTTTTTGTAAGCTAAGTGTGCTTAATTTCTTATTTTTACTCTTATCCTAACACTTAAGTAAGGTTAAGTGGTAAGCGATCTCACTATGCTCACCGAGCTGCTTATGCATCATATTGAGTTAGCTTTGTGAGCCTGTGGAGTTTCCTTAGTGCATCATATCCTTGGAATCATTCATGGTTTTGCTTGTTTGTCTCATTTACTTATTCTACATTTTTGCATTTCTTCACCCTTCAATTCAAGCCTTTTGTAAGATTGGAATCATCCTGATATTGTCACCATTTTGTTTGAGCTTTCTTGTGAGTAGTGTTTGTTGTGGTAGTGTATTGTAGTTGCATAGAAGTTAGCTGTAAGTGTTTAAATAAGTATAAGGTGTAATAGTTTGCTATGGTTGTATACTCTATTTTTCCCTATTTCAAACATACAAAAATAGAGCAAGTTTTAGTTGGGTTTATTATTCTTTGGAGTAGTTGTTGTGTTAATAAATTAGTTGAATATTCGTATGGAGAAGTGTGTGTATTGTTTAGCTTAGAGGAATTGTATTTGTTGTTTCTTAGAATTTGAGTTTGTTATTAAGTTTTGTTGAAGAGAATGATGGATCTAAGTGTTAACATTAGTATTGGAGATAATAATAGTGGTGTTATCTACCATGGATGACAACCCTATAGCACCCTTAGAAGTACAGATGAATGAATTGATGAAATAGCTAATCTTATAGCTGATCTGACCAGAGTTGTTCATGCATTGGCCTTTTGACCTACTGAGGTCATGCAGAATACTCCCTAAGCCACTTGACTTTCGAGAGGACAGATCCTAGCTCAATAAGCTTGAGGTGGAGGAGTAGGATGGGTATGAAAAAGGATTGACTTAGGTGATATAGATGATGGAGGAGAAGAAGAATATAATGATGAAGAAGAGCAAGCTTAAGCACCTTAAGCTACTAACCATGTGAAGCTTCATATTTCGAGCTTCAATGGTTCTAGAAATGCTGACGACTATTTGGATTAGGAAGAGAAGGTAGAGCATGTCTTTGATTATTACTAGTATGAAGACTGTGAGAAGGTGAGGAATGTTGCTGTAGAGTTCTTAGGTTATGTTGCGATGTGGAGGAAGAATTTCCAAATTATGAGGAGGTGAAAAGGATATATGGAAGTTAATACTTGGCTTGAGATGAAGAGAATACTTAGAAATAGATTCATGCTAAATACTTATTTGCTTGCTTGGCTTTAAGAGCTAAGATAAGGAGGTCGAACTATTGATGATTATGTTTAAGAGTTCCAAATATTTATGATTTGATGTGAAATGGATGAACCATCGGGTCAAATAGTATCTAGATTTCTCACTAGATTGAGAGGTGACATCTAAGATGTCGTAGAACTTCAACAGTTTACTTCATTAGATAAGGCTATAACAATAGGCTAGCAAGTAGAAAGACAGTAGAGGAGTAAGTCAAGTTGACCTCTAATGAGCCCACTAGTTTAACTAGACCAACTTGCTTAAGGAAGTTATCAGGCTCAGCAAAGTTCTTAACCGAGTAGAAGAATGGATGTCAAAGCTGAACAGAAGGGCCGACCAATTAATGGTGACATGTTGCCCAATTACTGGTGACATGTTGCCAAGAACTTATGAGAAGGGATAAGGATTTGGAAGGAAGATGAGCTAGATCAGGTGCTTTAAGTGCTAAGGGTTTGGATTCATCGCCACCCAATGTTCGAACCAAAGAACTATGATTATCAATAGAGATGCCCTAAAGATTGAAGTAGATAACATAAATGAGGAACCAAAGGAGGAAAAAGAAGAAAAAGAAGAGATTGAGGTTAATGTCAAACTGGTTAAGGAAGATGTGTTTGTTAAAGGTTTGGACATGCTAACTTTGGTTGTCTGATGTGTGATGAGTTTGAAACCCTCTACTGAGGAGGAGTAGAGAGAGAATTTGTTCCACATAACATGTAAGGTGAATGAGCAGGTATGTGCACTTATAGTAAATAGTGTAAGTTACACTAATGTTGTGTTTGCCGACCTGGTTAAAAAGCTTAAGTTGCTGACTAGCTCATACTCAAAGCTACATAAGTTACATTTGCTAAATGAGAAAGGAGCACTACATGTCACCTAGTAAGTATTGTTATCGATCTCTATTGGAAATTATTCTTGATGAGATTCTTTATAACGTACTACCCATGTGCGCATCTCATGTGTTGCTAGGAAAACCTTAGCTTTTTGATTGAAGGGTTATGCATCATGGATTTAGGAACACCTTTGTGTTTGAGAATGGTAGAAGGAAGATCACTTTGAACCTTATGACGCCAAGTCAAGTTAGCAAGCTGCAAGTTAAACTTTGTTGTGAATCATGACTAAGAACAGATAAGGCTAGTCGTTGCATGGTTCTAAGCTTGCAGAAAGCTTGAGAAAAGGATTAATGGGGAAAAGTGCAAAAGGATAAAAATGAAGAATGAAACAATAAGCAAAACCTACGAACAACTCAATTTGATATGATGCACTAATGGAACTTCGAAGGACTTACAACTCAATTTGATATGATGCACAAATTGGTCTGGTGAGATTATTCGCCACCTAACCTTTCTTAAGGGAAAAGATAAAAGTGATGTTGAGAATAAGCAAACAGTGTTTACGCAAGGAAGAAAATGTATTAAAAGAGTGTATATTAAGAATGATTTGATATTGTCACAGTTACAAGTATAAGGGTATTTATATCTATAAGTTAGGGTAACCTGCTTAGAAAGGAAAAGATAAAAGGGTATTTCTTAAGGAAGTAATGTACAAGATATAAAAGGGTAAAAACGAATAAACAAGAAAAATAATCATTGGTGCAATGGATTTTGCACATGATACTGTATACGTGGCCATGCTACATTAGCGAGGTCATTAGAAGATATAGATAAAAAGTACGAACAGACGGCCTTGTCTGAGTAAGGATGACTTAGTCAGTCTGAACTCTCTCTTTCGGCTTTTCAGTAAGGAAGATGTAGGGTAATTGATTAGCTCGGCGCTAGAGAGTAGTCATCAACTTGGCATACTGTAGAAAAATGGACGGTCATATGATACGGCATGAAAGGTGACTCGGTAAGGAAATACTCGGCCTCAATAGGGGTTTGTTGGAATAGAAGGATTCGTCATACTAGCCCCTCTAGTCCTTGGGCTAGGCCGCGGGTCAAAGGTCCGGTAGCTTGATTCATATCATTCCTTCTGGGTTGTTTTAGATTTGAGATCAAATCCGAATGGTATTCTCTCAGTTCTTTATCAAGGTGATATGGATTAAGGTCGGCAATATTGAAGGCATTAGAAACCCCATAATCTTCAGGCAATTCTAACATGTAGGCATTGTCATTGATTTTCTAAAGGATTCTGAAAGGTCCTTCTGCTCTTGCAGATAATTTGTTTCTCCTCTTGTTTAGGAACCGTTCCTTATTGAGGTACAATCATACTAAGTCTCCCAACTGAAATTGTTTGGCCGACCTACCCTTAGTCTTTTCTCATATTCTTCTACTAGCTTGGTTGATGTGTTGAGTGACCTTATCATAGATGTGTTGAAGGGATTGTGCTCTAGTTGTTGCGTTAGGGTCCTCTTACATGGGTATTAGTATAGGAGTGTAGTAGAGGGGTAACTTGGGATTGAATCCATAGACCACCTTAATGGGAGTTTACGTAGTGGTGTCATGTACTATTTGGTTATAGGCGAACTCGACCATTAGTAAGCGAATGTCCCAATTAACCAAGTTCTTGCCTACTACAGCTCGAAGTAGTGATCCCAAAGTTCGATTAACTACCTTTGTTTGGTTGTCAGTTTGGGGGTGACATGAGGTACTGAAGAGTAATTTGGTTCCCAGCTGATGCCACAGGGTTCTCCAGAAATGGCTCAAGAACTTTAGGTCTCTAACAGAGACTACACTTCTTAGTATGTCGTGTATCTATACAATCTCCTATAATAAAAGAGAAACAATAGCTGAAGCGTTGTTAGCTTTTGAGCAGGGCACGAGTGTGCCATCTTATTGAACCTATCCACGACGACCATTACAGAATCATTGTCTCGGGTAGTTTATGGTAGTTTAAGGACAAAGTCCATGCTCAGTTCAGTTCACGGCCTCGTTAGGGTAGGTAGGGGCATTGCTCTCCCTTGCTTGGCTTGGTATTTAGCCTTCTTGTATATGACATAGCTTTCGATAACTTAATGTACATCTTTCCTTATTCTCGGTCAAAAGAATCAACCATTCAACAGTTCACAAGTCTTTCTTTCTTCAAAATGTCTAGAGAGATCTCTACTGTAAGCTTCCTTGACTAGTAGCTTCTTCAATGAACAAATTAGCATGCATAATTTTTTGCCTTGGAACAAGTAGCCATCCTCCACATCATACTCATCTACACATCGCGAAATTATGGGTCCAAAGTGTGGATCCTTAGAGTATTATTCTTTGATACTTGCAAACCCAAATAGTCTGGTCTATAGTTATGATAAAAGTGCATATCTCCTTGAAAGATTATTTGCAACTACATTGCTCCTTCCTTGCTTATACTTTATTACAAAATTGAATCCTTTAAGGAATTCAACCAATCTCACTTGTCGCTTTGACAACTTGGTTTGACTTTGGAGGTATCTTAGCGATTCATGGTTAGTATATATGACGAATTCTCTCGGCAAGAAATAATGTTGCCATATTTGCATTATTCGGATTAGTACCAAAAGTTCCTTGTTATACATGGAGTAGTTTAGTTGCGATCCTCAAAGCTTTTCACTGTGGAAGGCAATTTGCTAGCCTTCCTGCATCGGGATAGTGCTTATCCTAATGCCTGATGCGTCACATTCTAGCTCGAAAATTTTGTCAAAGTCGGGTAGTACTAATATTGGAGTGGAGTTTAACCTTTTTACCTCGACAAAGCTCCTCTCCTCCCTTTCTCCCCATTGAAAGTTGGTGTTTTTCTTCATTAGTTCAATAAGTAGTGTAGCGAGGGTATTGAAATTTTTAATGAATCTTCTGTAAAACAAAGCCAATCCGTGGAAACTTCTTACATCGGCACAAGTAATAAGAGTTGGCCACTTGACAATTGCTTGGATCTTCTCATCATTGACTTGCAAGCCTCTTTTACTGACTACATAGCCCAAGAATACCACTTCCTCCTAGCAAAAGCAACATTTCTTTAGATTGCTGAATATTCTCTCGACACGAAGGATATCTAAGATTGCTTTGAGAGGTTTACAGTGACTCGGCATGTCAACACTGTACACCAGGATATTGTTAAAGTACACCACAACACACTTCCTAATGAGAGTACTTGGGGCATTTGTTGTGTCTTGAACACAGTCTTCCATTTATTGCCTAGTCTCATACAGATTTGATGGTAGTCAGATTTAGGATCAATCTTATTGAAAATCTTGGCTTTACTCAATTCATCCAACATGTCTTCTAGCCTCGGGATCGGATACCTGTATTTGATCATGATTTTGTTCATAGCTCGGTTGTCTATACACATCTGCCAGGTTTCATCCTTCTTTAGCATTAGAAGTGCAGGCATAACACAAGGGATGAGACTTTCTCTTACATAACTTTTCTCCAACAACTCATTGACTTAGCATTAGAGTTTAGAAGCTTGCTCAAGATTCATTCGATAAGCTGGCTTATTTGACAGTATAGCACTGGGTATTAAGTCAATGCAGTGCTCTATGTCTTAAGTTGGGGGTTACCCTTCAAGTAATTGTTCTAGGAATAGGTCAGCATATTCATTTATCAATTCCTTGACCTCCTAAGGTAACTCATCTCGTTCCCTCATTTCCAACAATTGCCTGACCAACAAGAGGGTCGGCTCATTAGCATTGATGGCCTCTTGGAGCTTAGCTCTACTCATCACTAGAGCCTTCTTTGATCCATGAGTAAGTTTCATTTGCAACTTATTAACTTCTCTCAGAGGCATCGAGTTTAATTTAATCCCTCGATCATCCTTCTCAAACATGGATGTGTTCTTCTAGCCATTATGGATGACCTTCCTATCCAAAAAACCACGGCTTACTTAGCAATACGTGTGAAGTACACATGGGTAAGACGTCGTAGAGAATCTGGTTAGAGTAGTTCCTAATAGTGATAGACAGTAGTATTTATTAAGTGACATGTAATACTCCCTTCTCACTTAACTAGTGCAACTTGTACGGCTTCGGGTGTGCAAGAATCGGTAATTTCAGTTTTGAAATGAGATCGGTTGATGCTACGTTGGTGTAACTTCCACTATCTACGATGAAGGCACACACCTGATCATTCACCTTGCAGGTTATATGAAAAAGATTGTCTTTCTGCTCCACCTTTCATAAGGGTTCCATGCTCATAGTGCGTTGAATAGCCATGAGTAACTGGTCCAAGTCCTCGGTAAACACATCCTCCTTAATCAACTCTTTCTCAGTAGGAACCTCCTCCTCTTCGGGTTTCACATCTATACTCTTTACTTCGAGTTTTGAGATATCTTCCTTGATAACCATTGTCCATTAGTTTGAGCATTGAGTAGTCATGTGTTTGAACCATTGGTACTTGAAGCACTTAATTTAGCTAGTCTTCCTACTAAACCCTTACCCCTTCTCATAAGTTCGAGTCGGCACTTTAACATTAGGTTGGTTTTTCTGCTCGGCTCTTACATCAACCTTTCTACTCAACTCTTACATCAACCTTTCTGCTTAGCTCTATACTCGGCAAAGTTTGGTGACTTGCCTATCCTGGTCGACTAGTCAACAACCTCATCAGTACTCGGTTTCTTCTTTGCACCTCTACTCGCTGGGTAATCCTAACAGCTTCTTTCATGGTGTTAAGTCGTTAGAGCTTTACAACGTCTTGAATGTCTCCTATCAAACTGATAACGAACCTTAAGACTGTTCGAGCTGATGGTTTCTCCACTTCGCAATGCATCATAAGTATTTGAAATTCTTAAACATATTTGTCAATAGTTCGACCTCCTTATCTCAGCTGCTGAAGTCAAGTGAAAGTATCTTAAAGGTATGTTTCAGGTATGAATATGTTTTTAAGCACTCTTTTTATCTCAGGCTAAGTGTTAATCTCTCAGTACCCCTCTTGTCTTCTCATGGCCTGAAAATTCTTCCATCACATGATGGCATATCTGGAGAACTCAACAACAGTAGTTCTCACCTTCTCATAGTCATTGTATTGATAATAATCAAATACATGCTCTACCTTCTCTTCCTCCTTTAGATATTCATCAGCATTCCTAGATCCACTGAAACTCATAATTTGAAGTTTCATATGATCAGATGCTCTAGGGATTCGTACATGCTCCTCTTCAAAATACTCCTCTTCCTCTTCATTAAGCTCTCTTTGAGGTTTATCTTTCGCCTTACTTGTTTACTAACTCCTCCACCTTGAACTGGTCAAGCTGGGTTCTGACTTCTAACAGGTTGAGCAGCTTATGGAGTGTTTTGCATAGCCTTAATAGGTTAGCAAAACAGCGCATGAACAACTCGTGTCAGATCTACTAGGAGTTTAGCTACCTCATCAAGTCTCTCGTTAGTGCTTTTAGGAGTTCCTTGAGATTATCATCTATGGTGGATAACTCCACTATTATCACCAGTACTAACATTCATACTTGGGTCTGTCATTTTTTCTCATAGATTCAAAGCTCGAACAACACTTTAGGAAATTAACAGTTAACAAGACAACAGTCAATTGAATACAGTAACGTGCTCTGTTTCACATAGGTAAAACATAGTATAACAGAACTCTAAAAGGAACTACTACAATCCACACAAAACCTTCACTCTGATACCAAGATATTATGAACCGTAACTAAGAACAAATAAGGCTGGTTGCTAGATGGGTCTAAGCTTGTAGAAAGCTCGAAAAAAGGATTAATGGAGAAAAGTGCGAAAGAGTAAAAATGAAGAATGAAACGACAAGCAAAACCCATGAACAGCTCTAAATAATATGATGCCCCAATGGAACTTCCGAGGACTCATGGTTTAATTCGATATGATGTATGAATTGATCTGGTGAGGTTACTCACCACTTATCCTTACTTAAGGGAAATGATAAGAGTGATGTTGAAAATAAACAAACAGTGTTTATACAAGGAAGAAAAAGTACTCAAAGAGTGTTTATTAAGAATGATCTAATATAGTCACAGTTACAAGTACAAGAGTATTTATACCCATAAGTTAGGGCAACATGTCTAAAAAGGAAAAAGACAAAAAGGGTATTTTCTAAGGAAGTAATATACAAGATACAAAAAGGAAAAAATAAATATATAAGAAAAATAATTATTAGTGCAATTGATTCTACACATAATACTATATATGTGGCGATGCCACATTGGCGAGGTTGTTAGAAGATACGAACAAAAAGTATGAATAGATGGGCTTGTTCGAGTAGAAATGACTTAGTTAGTCCGAACTTTCTCTTTCTTGTCTTCTCAGTAAGGAAGATGCCGAATAATTGGTCGACTCGACGCTAGAGAGTAATCCTCAACTCGGTATACTGTAAAAAAATAGGGGATCATACAAAACGGCATGAAGGGTGACTTGGCAAGGAAGTACTCAGCCTTGGCAAGAGTTGGTTAGAATAGAAGATTCATCATGCCAGCCCCTCTAGTCATCGGGCTCGGCTGCAAGTCAGAGGTCCGGTAGCCTGATTCCCATCAAACTTGCTTGAAGACTTAAGAAGACTTTGATTTTGAGGAGAGCGAAGCTCCAAGAAGTTATTAAGGTTAACATGTTGACTTTTTTGTTGATCAAGTAACTATTAGAGTTGAATGAGCAAATTGAGCTATCCCTAGAGGTCAAAGAGCTACTAGATGAGTGTGCCAACTTGTTTCCTGAATAATTACTTAAGGGATTACTCCCTTTAAGAGGCATTAAAGATTACATTGACTTGATACTCTAAACTAGCTTATCGAATGAACCTCGAACAAGCTGCTGAACTTTAGAGACAAATCAATGGGCTACTAATGAAAGGATATGTAAGGAAGAGTCTTAGCCCCTGTATCGATGCTCCTTGTACCAAAAAAGGATGGTATATAACATATGTATGTAGATAGTAGAGTTGTGAATAAGATCATGATCAAGTACATGTATCTTATCCCCAAGTTGGATGACATGTTAGATGAATTGAATGGACTTAGGGTTTTTAGTAAAATTGCTTTGAAGTCCAGCTACCATCAGATCCAAATAAGATCGGGAGATGAATGGAAAATTGCATTTAAAACTTGACATGGTCTTTAAAGTGGACGGTTATGCCTTTTGGCCTATCAAATATCTCGAGCACCTTTATGAGATTGATGAATCATATGCTAAGAAACCTGATTGGAAAGTTTTTTATGGTATATTTTGACGATATCCTTGTATACAATGCCAACCTACTGAGCTACTTTGAGCATCTTTATGCTGTGCTTGATGTGCTTCAAGACAAGTGGTTATTTGGCAATTTGAAGAAGTGTTGTTTCTACCAAGAGGAAGTGATATTTTTGGAACATGTAGTTGTTGGAGGAGGTTTGTGATTTGATAATGAGAAAATTTGAGCTATTGTTAAATGGCTGACTCTAACTACTTGTGTCGAGGTGAGAAGTTTCTATGGACTGGCATCCTTTTACCAAAGATTCATCAAAAACTTTAAGTGGGGTGAAAGAGAGTAGAAGTTTCATTAAATTAAAGGGAAGATTGACTTTTGCACTAGTATTAGCTTTGCTCAACTTTGAGAAGATTTTAAAGCTCGAATGTGATGTGTTAGGCATTGGGATAGGCCTTGTCTTGATATAAGAAGGTCGGCCAAATGCTTACCATGGCAAGAAATTGAGAGGACCTTAATTGAATTACTTAGTATATGATAAAGAACTCTTAACCCTTATTTAAGTGCTCCAAGTATGGCAGCACCATCTATTGTCGAAAGAGTTTTTCATTTTTACAAATCATGAATCTTTGAGGTATCTTAGAATTCAGACCAAGTTATTGAAGTAGCAAGCATGGTGGGTTGAATTCCTAGAAGGATTCAACTGTGCGATTTAGTACAAACAAGGCAAGAATAATGTAGTTGTTGATATTCTATCGAGAAGGCATGATCTTCTTATCGAGTTATAAACTAGATTATTAGGGTTTATTAGCATCAAAGGATAGTATCCTTAAGACCGACATTTTGGTCCTATATTTGGATGATATGTCGAGGGAAGAACAATGGATGACTATCACATAGAAGATGTGATATAAACCAAGCCAAGGGCAAATAAGGTTGGCCGTTAGGGTGAGTCCAATCCTACTGAAAGAACGAAAGATAGAGTAGGTTTGGTGAGGGTTTTAGTGAATCCGTGAGCCACTTAACTGGATATGACGCACCAGCTAGATTCTATACGAATCTAAGATTTGCCAAATGTGATGCATTGGTCTGAGTGATAGGGTTGCTTGTTACAATCCTTGTTAAAGGGATTGATAAGAGCTGGTAAGGGAAAGAGAGCTTTTTGAGAGAAAAGACTCAAAAGGGGTCTTTCATTAATCTTCTGTCTATGTATGCATTGTTACAAAAGTTGTTATTTATAGTATGTCCTAAACCCTAATGGCAAAACTGTAAATAATGTATAAGGCCTTAAACCCTAAAGAATTGGGCCCATAAATAAAATAAAGACAAACATGTACAAAAATATAAAACTGTACGTTTTACAGGGACAAGTCGGCATGTGGTCTTTCAGCATACCTTGGAGGTAGTCTTGCAGTGCTTGGTCGAGACACTAGAGAGGTCGACTAATAATTACTAAGTTCTGAAGTTAGTCGATAATAGTTTCTTCGGGCTATGCTGAGTAGATCTAACCTTCAGTAACGTAATCTCTCTGCCACTAAGTCGACAGCGAACTTTAGCCAAGTGAATCTAACTCTTGGAAACGTGATATCTCGGCGTATCGGTAAGCATGATACCGAGTAAGCAATTGGTCAAGCATGGGTGAGGATCGGTTATTGTCTCAGCCTTCTACTTCTTGGCACTTTATTAGCGAGAAATAGGTCATTTGGCTTGGTAGGCAAAATGAGTCAGCAAGTAGATAAGCTTGGCCTTGGTAGTTGGGTTGGGTCGATACCCTGAAGCCCATCAAGATGGATATCTATTCTAGGGAGGAAAGTTATGTGTGCCGACCTATTCTATGAGAGAATTATTTGTTAGAGAAACTTATTCTGGTGGACTTTTTGAACATTTTTGGGAAAAGAGGACGCATGAGTTGTTGAGTGGACAGTTCTTTTGGTTAAAGATGAGGCAAGATGTACACCAAATTATTGAGAGTTGTGATACTTGTAAGAGGGCCAAATGCTGAGCTAAACAAGGGAAAGCAATGTCTTTGCCTGTCCTAACCTGACCTTAGATTGAGTTGAGAATAGACTTTGCTCTTGGATTGCCGAAAACTGCCTAAGGCAAATATTCAGTGATGGTCGTTGTGCATGGATTTAGTAAGATGGCATACTTTGTGCATTGCTCTAAAACTAATGTTGCTATAGCTATTGCTTTTCTTTTTTTATAGGAAATTATTCGATTACATGATGTGTTGAGAATTGTAGTCTTAGATAAAGATCTAAAGTTTTTAAGCCATTTATAGAGGACTCTTTGGTGTCATATGGGGACTAAACTACTATTTAGAACTTCTTGTCATCCTCAAACCAATGATTAAACAGAGATAGTCAATCGTAATTTAGGATAACTGCTTCAAGCTATAGTAGGTAAGAACTTAACTAATTAGGATGTTTGTTTGCCTATGTGGAATTCGCTTACAACTACACTATATACGACACCACCAAATAAACAACCTTTAAAGTCATCTATGGCTTCAATCCAGAGCTATCCCTTAACTATGCCCCTATACCCATGTCAAGCAAGAAGACCCTCATGCAAGAGCTTGAGCATAGTCTCTATAGTAGATCTACGAGAAAGTTACCAAGCAAATTGACTAAGCTACTAAGAGAATAAGAGAAAGGAGTAAAACAAGGAAGTTAACATAGTTTCAACCTAAAGATTTGATGTGGTTTCACTTGAACAAGGAAAGGTTCTTGAACAAAAGAAAGAATAAGTTGTCCGCCCGAGCCAAAGGTCCATTCAAAATACTCCAAAAGATTAACAAAAATGCCTATCGACTAGAATTACTTGATGACTTTGGAGTCTCTGATACTTTCAATGTTGTTGACCTTAGCCCCTACTAACCTTAGAGAGAATTGAGTAAAGACTAGCTGGATTTAATCCCAAATCCAAATCAACCCGGAAGGGTATGATAGGAATTGAAATATTGGACCTTTAACCCCAACCTGAGTGCAAGGTCTTAAGTGACTAGCAATACGGATTCTACTTTTCTAGCCAACTCCTACTAAGGTCGATTTGATCCTCATTATCAACCAACTCCATATGCTGAGCCGAGTAACTTCTCATGTCTCAGTAGTCGAGTGTTGACCTAAAATATGCTCTACTGATTATCCGACCCCTTACATGTTTGCTCGGCGGCTAACCTTCAGCTCAGTAGTATTGGTATTGAGAACCCCAGCACACATTCGTACCCACATCTTCTAGAAAGGACCTCTAAGTCTACTCAACACCTCTGCTCGACGATCTCCATCTTGACCATACCATTTGTCTGTTTTTACTAGAAGTGTCTCTAGTGACCTGTTGCCATATGTCTAATTCAACGTGAAAGGATTCTATCACACTAATAATTGATTTCTTTGATTTTTCATTTGTACCCCTTTATTATTTCTTGTATATTACTTCTTTCGGGCAATACCCTTTTTTGTCTTTTACATTTTTAGGAAGGATGCCCTAACATTTTGAGTATTAATACCCTTGTAATATGCAGTCGCAATAATCATCATATATCTAATATTGAATATACTTTCTTTTTGTGAGATGAGTGTACTTACTTTCATCTTCTTACTTTTATCTTAGCCCTTAAGTAAGGCTAAGTGGCAAGTGATCTCATTAAGTTACTTGTGCATCATATCAAGTTAGCCTTGTGAACCCTTAGAGTTTCCTTGATGAGTTATATCCTTGGAATCATTTGTGGTTTTGCTTGTTTGTCTCATTTATTTATTCCCCATTTTCTCATTTCGTTACCCTTCATTTTAAGCTTCTTGCAAACTTAGGCCCATCCCAATACTATTGTCATTGTCTGCTTTCGATACAATATATTAGCTTGGGCATCTTATCTCACAGTAGGCCAATAGTATATGTGCTGCAAAGCTTGGGTATAAAGGCTTTGTGACTAGATATGGTTGCTGTACACTCTAGTATGCAACTCTTCCATGACATGCAATCCTTCGTCTGTTTGGAGGCATCTATTTAGGGGGAGATTGACTCTCCTACAGTACGGGATGCCATCGATCAACGCGTAGTTGGCAGCATGGTACCTTAGCTTCTTTGCCTTTCTTCTATCATTTGGGAGCATTCCTTGCTCCTAATAACTTTGGATGGGGTCCATCTAGCTTGGCTTTAATGGTGCTATTATAAGCTCTAAGACCTCAGTCAAGCCCAAAGTTATGCTCTTTTTTGTAAAATATTCAATAAAAAAATTTCTATCCTTCAACTCTAGCTTTTGTATCCTAGTGGAGGTGAGCTTAGATAGCTAGTTTGTTGTTGAGTTCTTGACTTAGGGGATCTTCATGATACTCCATGAGGGGAACTTAGATAGGAGACTCCTCATTTTCTCCAAGTATCTTGCCATGGTGTCGTCTCTAACCTCATATTCACCTTGGACTTGCTAGATGACGGACATCGAGTTTGAGAAAACTTATAGGTGTTCAGTGTTAACCTCCTTAGCCAGCTTAAGACCAATTATCAAAGCCTCATATTTAGATTTGTTATTGCTATTGTCAAACCCGAATTTAAAGGCATAGCAGAAAGTGATCTTGTTTAATCTAATAAGTTTTAGCACCTTCACCTCTTGAGGTGGATGATCCATTAAATAGAGAGTTTACACTAGCTTGTCATCCCCTAATGGTGCTTTCTCCTCTTTTGTGTATTCTACCATGAAGTCGGCTAGCACTTGTCCCTTGTAGGCCTTCCATGGTTGATATTGGATGTCATACACATCGAGCTTTTGTAGCAATGTGCGCAATAGCTGATCTGTTGGCATGATAATCTTGTGTGCTTGGAAATAAGGCTTGAGCCATTGTGTCAAGATGACGACAATTAGGTAAAACTTTTTTTGCTTTAGTGTACTTGACCTTAGGCCCTTAGAGAACATGGCAAATGTAATATTTAGGCTTGTGCTCCTTCCCTTTTGCTCTAACTAGCATAGAGGAGAGTGCTCGGTTGCTAATGATTAGGTATAAATACAAGTCCTCTCCTAAAACAGGCTTGGAGAGGATTGGAGGTAGTGCAAGGAAGTTCTGCAGCTCCTTGAAGGCTTATGTATACCGGGGAGTCCATTTAAAACCCTCAAATTCTTAAGGATTTTGAAGAACTCAACGTATCTATCTATGCTTCTAGGAATAAACCTACTTAGCGTAGCTATCATGTCGATGAGCTTTTGTATGTCATTGATCTTGATTGGCCTATATCTTCTCGAGACTAGCCTCCATTCCTCTTTGGGTGACTAGGAAGCCTAGAAACTTGCTATAGTCGACCCTGAATACATAGTTCTAGGGGTTTAGCTTCATGTAATACTTTCTCATTTGGTTGAAGGCTTCTTATAGATCCTTAACATGATCGCTTAGTTGCTTGCACTTGATGATCATGTTGTTGATGTACACTTCCATGTTCCACTTGAGCTAGGGCTTGAACAGCTTCTCTACCATACACTAATATGTTGCCTTAGCATTTTTGAGGCTGAAGGGCATGATTATGTAGTTATAGGTGCTAAAGTTGGTGATAAAGGAGGTATGGACTCCATCCTTCAAGTCTATCTTGATTTGGTTATACTCTAAGAAGGCATCCATAAAGCTCAACAAAGAGTGTCTTAGTGTAGAATTGACCAGCTATTCGAAGAGGGAAGCAATCCTTTGGGCAGGCTTTGTTAAGGTTGGTATAATCGATACACATACGCTACTTCTCAAATTTCTTCTTGACCATCACTACGTTGGTAAGCTAAGTCAAAGTCTTTTCCTCTCTAACGAAGTCAACCTTAAGTAGCTTCTGCACCTCTTCCTTAATAACAGCTTGCCTTTCAGGTACAGAATGCCTCTTCTTTTACTTGGCAGGCCATGTATTGGAGTCAATGTTAAGGTTGTGGGTTGCTACTTGGCATGTTTAATGTTGACCAGGTGAACCTATTTGAGTTTACCTGTAGGAGCCTTCTATACCTTGGGAGGAGTGTCAATCCTAACCTTGGTGGTCTGGTTAAGAGAGGTGCTTATTTACGTCTCTTCGGTCTTTTCACTCGGCTCGTCTCTTTTAGTTGGCTTCTCCCATGGGTTGGTCTCTAAAGTGAAGACACCGTTAGCTCTGGTAGCCCTAACATAAAGTTCTCAAGAGAGCTTTTGATTGCATTTGCAAATTCTCATCTCAATGGGGGCAAGAACTTAGCTTTAAGTGAAGGGACGATGTGATGACTTTGAAAGCATTCAAGCTCAGTTGTCTCAAGAGAGCATTGTAGTAGGATGGACAGTCAACTGTAATGAACTCCACTAATTATTGTGTGACGTTGTCGTTATCTCAAAGTTCCATGTTGAGAGTGATGATGCCCTTGGCTTAGATGGTTCCCTTATTAAAGCTTATGAGGTCATGGTGGTAAGGTTTCATTTTAACTGGTAGCTTTTTCCTCATTCTATTGTATGTATGTTTGAAGATGTGAATGGAGCTAACGGTATTTACCATGATCTTGAGGACCTCAAAGTTTACGACTCTTGCCTTAATTATGAGGGCATCTTTGTATGTATATGTATGTGCCTGTGTCTGTGTTGGGGGGGGGGTGGCGCGGTTTGTGGTAAGGGGTCTATCCCCTCTAGGTCCTTGTCGAAAAAGGAGATTGATGTGTCAATCTTCTACCTCTTCTCCATTATAGCCTACACCTTGGATGGGGCATTACCTGAGTTACTGGTGCTTAGTAGGCTTCCAAGATGTGGGCTTCGAATGATCATGTTGATGACGCTGTTGGGTGCTCAGTCATTGCGGTGGTCTTTATTCCATTTTACTTGGGCACCCTTAGTTTGTCACCTTTGAGGTACCTTATCTTCGTCATCATAGCCCTGTTGAATAGCATATTTAATCACGTTTTTTCGTTAGAAGTACTCCTCCATGGTGTGGTCATAGTTGTCATAGAATTGTCAGTACTTGTTCAAGTTCTATCGACTAGGGTTCTCCTTCATCTTGGGGGTCTTTTACAACAGACCTTTGTTTTGCACTTCAATGAAGACCTAGGTGATAGGTCAGTTTAAAGGCATATAGTGTATGAAGATGAGAGGAGACGTGGGTTTTGCTTAGCTCGATACTTTTTGTTGCCAAAGCCTTTCGCTTTAGCTCTACTTGGTATCTTGCCACCGAAGCGATTTTTAACAGACAATTTCTTGTTGTCCTTTTTTCTACCCGACCTTTCTCTATTAGCATTTCACCCAGCACGGATTTTATCTACCTAGTCCATATACTTTTGGACCTTAGTCCAAAATTCAGCTAAGATCTTCAGCTTGCTGTTTGCAATTGAATGGAAGAAGTCTCTAGAGGATTTGATGCAAGTTGTACGGTATATACTGCTATACCCTCATCCAACTGAGGGATCTTAACCACGACATTATTGAACCGAGCTACATATTTTCATCGAGTCTCTCCTTTACTCTAGCTAATTAGGTACAAGGATGAAGTGTCCTTGGATGGGAGCTTACTAGACCTGAAGTGAAGACTAAACTTGCAAGCCAACTCATCAAAGGAGCCAATGAATTTCTTGGGTAGGTGATTAAACCACGTTTAAGTTGCTTTCCTCAAAGTACTTAGGAAAGCTTTGTATATGATAGCATGCCCATGACCATAAAGGTTCATGATAATGTGGAAATCAAGGAGGTGATAATTAGGATCACCTATGCTGGACACCTTTGGTGAAAGGGGTTTATTGCTAGCGACCTACTTGGCATTGTCAACTACTTTGGTCCTCTGTTGCTTAGAGAGCTTCCTTATAATTGTGCGAAGCTCATTAAGATTGGTATTGTTTGCCGAGTGAGCTCAGCATGCTATAGAGTGTGCCTATGCTTTATAGGAGTCCGCCACTTACTCATTGCCAGCAAGTTGCGGTTGCAAGTGATTACAGATTGCGAGTGCTGTTCTTACACTAGGGGATTAGGTAGTAGATCCCTACCATTCTCTTGTTGGTGTTGGTTATTGTGCCTAGTACGGGCATCAAAAGCTTCAAGTGCCTATCTGTTGCGCATTTGACTTTGTAGAGCCTAACTTAGAGCTCTTGGTTATGAGTAGCAAACTCCTTAAGCAGTTGCTCCACTCGTACCAGATGCTACTCCAATGTTTCCTTAGTTGGGGCTTGTTGTTGTTAGGGCTATGATACGAGACATGGTGGCTAATGCAAAAATCGATTGTGTCTGGGTAGGTATTTGAAGTGTGTTTAGGTAGGAGATAAGGTTAGTTTCTTACAGACGGTGCCAAATATCATTGTTGAGTTTTGGTCAGTAGAGATTAAGAGCAAATTGGGCTTTGCATAGTAGAGAGAGCCTACAAAACAATAATCAGTGAGAGGTGCTAGGGTGTTGTTCGGCATAATTACTTCGATGTTTAAGTTAACAAAGTGTATTAAGTGATAACAAGTACGCTAAAGGGCAAAATATAGCTCAAGTGTGTAAAGTATCGACTGGTTTACCGTTAAATTGTAACTTAGTATTTATAGAGGAGTAGAGTTGACAGTTAAAAAGATATTAGTGGGTAGAGGATACATTCACAAGTCACGAATGGTGGAGATGTGTAGGCCAACATGGTCCTAAATTATAGGAGATAGATGTTGACAAAGTTTTCGAGCCTTATCCTTATCTTTTAGCTATTGGAGTCCATATTATATGGGTAAGCTATCCAATAAGCCTAGACCAAGGAGACTAGAGGAGCAAGGAGTTCGAACTCAATCAATAAGGGGTTGGGTCATGAGCATGAGTAGGTCGACATAGACTTAAAGAGTCCAAGCCTAAGATATCCTATTAACAATTAATATAGCACCAAAACCAATCTAATGTAGTACTAGTGAAATAAAAGGTATCTTACACGAATTAATATCATTTGTTTTGAGACGATTTATAATCACTATAAACTACATGTCAATTCTTTACTTACTCTGTCGATAAAAGCTTTTCTATGCAACTTCCACGAAATGGGCACCTAGACAATCGATTATTCAAAAACATAATAAACAGTGTTGAAAATAACGTTCCACCGCACACACGATAGGTAATGCCCAATTTACCCATTTCCTCTATTCCTTTTCTTTTCTTTTCTTTTCCCACCGCCCAACATACCAACCCCCCCGCCCCCGCCCCCACCCA